>JAXQQM020082248.1:0-18837 GCA_034641835.2 Pinus albicaulis
CAATATGTGTAACCAGCTCCAAAAATATAATAAAAGAGATATGAACGCCTTATAAATAAGCCACTTCGAGGGGGCAACCTCCAATACATTACATAAATGAACAATTCTTGGATGATACAATTTACAAAACCTCATTTCTATATAGGAGTCCATGGGGCCATAATGTAATCCTAGTGGGCCACAATGTAATCCTAGCTGACCTAACAATAATAATTTAAGGGCACAATAATAACAAAATGGGGGTTACAAGTGTACAATAATAACAATAAGGGGGTTACACTAACAACAATAAGGGACTATACTAGTAATATAGGGACCTAACATGCCCCTCTCCTTCAAAAAGTGTTGTCCTCAATGCTTGAGTAGCTCTGGGTGCTTCTGTATAAAATTCTCATCCATCTTAGCTTCCATGTCCACTTCCATGCCATCCATCTTATTTCCATATCCATCTTAGCTTCCAAACCAATCATCTTAGCTTCCACGCCTTTCTTCAAACCATCCATCTTAGTTTCCACGCCTTTCTTCAAAACTTCCATTTCATTTTGTGTTGTTCTTTGCGAGAGCGAAATTTGCTCTTGTAATTTTGATATGTCATGTTGCCATTCTTCATCTTCATGAGTCATAGTAGAGCCTTCTGAAGGCTTAATGGGTGTTGAATTCTTTTTAGGAGCCATTTTAGAATCCAATATTGATATCTATTCTAAAATATGCCCTTGGAATCAATTCAACTTGATTCTTCAAACAAGACTTATGCAATTCGGAAAAAAAAATACACACCTTTTACTTGCTTTGAGGAGCTCGATATTGAAATTGAATTATCTCTGTAATTGAAAATCTTCAATATCTGAAATTCAGCCCTGTAGTAGCCCTATGAAGCTTCTTTCAAATGCCACAGGTCTGACCTGATTTTGATTCTCCAAGACAAAGTTGTGTCCAATCTCCCACAATGACCTAATTCTGGACTGGTTCAGTAGAGCGAACTTGTACGACTTGCCACGTGTCACTGTTTTGTCCTTTGTCTCTTAAATTGATAGCTCAGAAACTTCAGTCTGTGTACTTGCGACCAATTTTTACGGCACTTCAATCCAATGCCCAGAGAGAGAGTTATTGAAGTTTTCCCACGATCACCTCTTTGAGATGCAATTCAGGAGCCTGAAAAAGCACTACCTTCCACAGATCATATCTCCAAAAATATTGCTAACCAAGCTCTGAAATGTTTTGAAAAATTTCCTCAGGATTTTAGATTCAAACTCATGAATTTCAGATTCCAAACCTCGTAGAAAACAATTTATAGCGCAAATTCCACGATGACTCGTTAGAGCCCGAAAAAGACCTAACTTCACAAATGATATCTCTAAAAATATTGTTAACCAAGCTCTAAAATATTTAGGCAATCTGCTCAGATTTCGCTTCGTACCTAAACATTTCATCTTCCTGAACCTTCGTATAAAAGAATTTATAGTGAAAATGCAACGATGACCTGTTTGGAGCAGTGAAACCCTAGAATCCAAAGCTCTGATACTAAATGTTGTGAAACCAACTCCAAAAACAGAAGAAAAGATATATAACCACCTTAGAAATAAGCCACTTCGAGGGGCAACCTCCATTACATTACATGAATGAAAAATTCTTGGATGATACAAATGACAAACCCTCCTTTCTATATATAGGAGTCCATGGGGCCACAATGTAATCCTAGTGGGGCCATAATGTAATCCTAGCCGACCTAACAACAATAATCTAAGGGCACAATAATAACAATATGGGGGTTACAAGGGTACAATAATAACAATAAGGTTACACTAACAACAATAAGGGACTATACTTAGTAATATAGGGACCCAACAACCAAAGCATTTAATCACTATATAGGGGTAGTATTATATATAAAGGTATATTTTAGCCAAAGGGGGTTATAATGTGGGTTTTATTAAACATGTGGGAATTATAAACTTCGACTAAAATTATAATAAGTGGGTTTTTTGCGTTTATATATAAAAAGTAGTTATATATAATAGGAGAAGGTCATTTTTATAGGGAGTTAATATATAAATTAAAGTTAATATGAAAATAGGAGATGGTATACTCAAAACACATAAACATAACAAGTAAAGTGAATTATAAAATATAATTTGCATTGATCTTATCACTTAACTTATGATATAATGTAATTTTGAGGGCTTAATGTTTTCAAATGATTGTAGGAAGTTAATCAAATGGAAATTATAATACCTTTAAGTAAAAATGGAGTTTTACTTAGGATTATTTATGGGAATGAATGCATGAATGGTAATGGTGTGATTTTAGGGATTAATATAGACATTCACACTTTCAACTGATCAGTCATAGAGCCTTGGGTCTGGTCCAAACAAAAGTCAAGGAAATGCCTTGAGCCTTTCTAACTGATAGTTTAGAAAGTTTCATGACTATGGGAAGGGGAAGTTAGTTATTTTGCAGCCCATGATGAGTGATATTTACATTGAGATCTTTCACCTTCTTCTACCTACCCAACTTGCCATACTAACATTTTTTCTTCTTTTTTAGTAAGGTGCATTTAAGCTAGCAACCTTCACAACATTTATTTTTTCTGAAAGCAAGTAAAACTATCTAATTATACACTTATTTCATCCATGAATCCAAATTAAACTATTGGATTCACTTTATTTTTCTACCTAATTACTGAATTGTCATGATTAAGCAGTATGACAACTCATTATTCTCTATTCTACAACAAGTGAAATTGAAACAATAACAAGTTAAGATTAAACGGTTTAACTCATCATAGACTATGGCATTTATTGACACTCTGCCATAGTCAAAAAAGTAAAAAGTAGTGGCATTTGTGCTTGCACACTTTCATGTTTTATTCATTTTCCTTTTGGGGTCTTATTTTTTCTAAGTCCTTTGATTATTATTTTAGGACTTTTTACAATCTTTTTTATTTATTTTATTTTTTTTTTAATTTTATTTTACAAAATATGTGAATACAACTTGCAGAAGGCAAAGTATGTATAGATTTACAATATTATCAACTGTCAAGTCAAAATTATGACCCCTATATTATAGGTTGCTAACATTGGTTTCACTTGGGGATGGATTTTCATTGTGAAAGGCCAAGAACTCCAAGATCGGTAGCCTTATCCATTGACCTTGGTGATCCTGTGAATGTCTTTTGTTTTCTGCAACAATCATATTTATGATATCTTATACTGCAAAGCTCAAGGCCTTCTCTTCGAGCTTCAACTTTGTAGATAATATATCCAATCCAATCTACACTCAGACTATGAATATTTACAATGGTGAAGTAAATAAATCTCACTGTTAAGTCACTTGTGAGGGATAGTAATGTCTCAACATCTTTCCATTTACTGGTCTTTCTTGAAGCTCTGTACCATCCAAATTCCTAATGAAAAAGGAATTATTACCTCTGTAACCATATATTACATCGGGTCCCTGCTATAGAAAGACAAACTTCCCATGTTTACCTTTATCCTCCCTTCTTGTATCCCATCTTAAAACTTGATCTCCTATGAAAAAGTCATCTTCCTTAACTCTTTTATCAAAAATCTTTTTGATCTTGTCATGTAAAACTTGTGACTTTTCATAAACTTCATCTCTGGTTTTTTGAAGGTGTATAGTTTCATTGATTCTTCTTTGAATGTCATTAGTTTCTACTTTTTAGCCAAGTTCTTGGACGGGGGAAAATTTTAGGGGCGAATTTTAGCCCAAGGGCGAAATTTAAGGGGTTTTAGATTTTAGAGGGGCGAAAACAATTGTGTGCAGCTTGTGAACTTTTGCCACAATTCATGAATAAGTCAAACTGTTTAAACTTGGCTTAGTCATATTTCAATTTCATGTTATAGATTAGAGAATAAATATCTAGCCAAACAGTTTAATCTTGGCAGATAAGTAGTTAGGTAGAGTGAATAAAAGGTGCTCAACAGTTTAATCTGAGCCCCTGGATGTAATAAGGGTAGAATTAGATAGATTTGCCTTGTAAAAAAAGAAAAAGATTGATAAGGGTTTGCAAGTCTAAATGCACCCTAATAAAGAAGACAAAATGGTAGTGTTAAGTAGATAGGGTAGGTAGATGGTGCTGCAAAGTGTTATCTGATGAATAGTGCTGCTACATGTTGGTTAATCATTTACTTTCATCACAAGTACTAAAGCAGGAAGTGCACTGGAAAATCACAGCAAGCAAAGTCAAAATCATTAACCTCCCTCATCATTTTCCCCCTCAAGAGTTTTACTAATTTCCCCCAAAAAGTACTAAGGTAATTGGAGATCAAAGGGGCTCAAGGCATTTCCTTGACTTCTGGAGGGACCGGACCCTCGGCCTAATGATCAAAAAAAAAAGACCTGAGCACTTCAAATAATTCATCATTGTTATCTTCTATCTTTAACTTTTCCTAAGTAAAATCCTATTTTACTTAGGAAACTGATGCAACATTCCACAAAATTCCTCAAAACAACTTGTTATTCTAAGTTTAAGTATTGAAGATAAAATGTGCAATTTACTTCATAAGTTTTCACTTTCTTAGATGTACAAAGGTGTTTTGATTTTCCTTGTCCTTTATCATATTAACATTTAACTTTATTATATTAATTCCCTAGTGAAATCCATTTTCCTATGTATATAACTCCCTTTTCTAATAAATATCCCCAAAACCCTCTTATTATAATGTTTTACCAAAGTATATATAGTCCCGCACATTTAAAATAAATACCCCGCTTTATAAAGCCCTTTGGTAAAAACTATAGCCTTATATATACATTCCGCCCCTATGATGAATTGATTATATTAATTTATTCATCGTATAATAAAAAATAGACAAAAACCTTTAGACATGCGACAAGTGTGTTTAATATCAAAACATATTAATAAAACTCCGCGGAAGTTTATGCCACCGTGTTCTGTCCACGTGGCATTCCACATGGCCAAACTCCGCCACGATCCATTTCATAAATTCACGGGGTTAATTAGTCATTTGGACTAATTAACAACCATTCCCGCCTATTAACTTCTCCCCGGGGTGATTATATTACACGTTAAAACCTTTTTAAACCCCGACGGGCCCACCTTTGAAGCCGCACAAGTTCCCATCCTTTTTCAGCCGTCAGATCATCCCTCCGTTGATCAACGGTCCCGATCAATCCCGCTGCCCATCCCGTGTGAGTTATTTAGCCAGCGGGGAGTAGGCGGTTTTTGACTATTCAGCATTCCACGTGGCAAGCGTCCTGTGGAATCGCTGCCATTGCGATTTTTACCGCCCTCGTCCATAAGCGGTGCGGGCTTACCGCTTACCGCTTACCGCATACCGCCGGTCACACTTCCTTACGTCACCCCGTACGCCCTAATGACGTCATCACCTCGAAAACGACAAAAACCCTTTTGACTTGTTTTTAAGCCATTTTTCGCGTTTTTTCAGTCATTTTTTGTTTCCGAAAGAGACTAAGCTCCCGCTGCAATTTTCAAATTTCACTGCAAATACACCAAATTACTCAGAAATTCCGCTGCGCCAGTATTGAAGAACGTCCCCGCCATTGTTCATTACCTGTTGAAGAACCAGTTTACATTAAAAAACAGGTATTTATCATTCCGCGCCCCGACTGCAAGTTAAGCTTAGTTTCCTGTGTTTTTTCTCTGAAAAAGTGGTCAAAAGTCCTCTCTGAGTCCTCATTGAAGATTTAAGACCTGTGAATTTGCTTCCCAAACCTGCAATTTGTTCCAATTTCCTCTTTTGTCAGATATCCCGTCCGGTCTGCGAGAAAAACTGAAACCTTCATTTTGAATCCACAAGAACCAAAATGGAGGCCCCAACTGCTCTAAATGTCACTCCTTTGAATGCTCCTCACCGAGATTTGGATTATTTACCTCTCATAGATGAAGATTTCCAAATAAAAGACCTGCATTTTGATGAAAGTCCCCGTTTGAGTTTCTGTCGCTGCAGAGACGAACACTCAAAGGGGCAAGATCTTATAGGGTTGTGGGAATCCAATCTCCCAAGGTATTTTATTCCTACAGTTCACGTTTTCCCTGAAATCATTCATTATTGTCATGCAAATTATGATCCTGCACAAAGAGCTGTATTAGCTCCTGATCAAAGTGTTCTGTTCCCTATCACACCTCAGGCTATCAATGCTATGTTAAAATTTGAGCCAGAACAAGAATTAGCACCTCTATCCATGGAAGGGTTGATTGAGAAAACCAGACTGTTAACTCCAGAGAAATTGAAAGCAATGTGTCATTATTTCATGTTACCTGAGCATCAGCCAAAAGGGACTCCCCCCTATGGTTTTTACTTTTTCAATCAATTGGGAAGGCTTATTGTGAATGTAATATCTTTTGTCTTAGGATTCAATACCAGTGAGTATGTAGACGAGATAACTCTAGCTTTGCTATCTATCTTTACCCCTGGGCAGCCTCCTGAGATTAAGTATGATTATGCTTCCTTCATTGCCAACAAAATCCATGATCAATTTTTAAGGCTAGATGATGAAAAGGTTTTCAAGTACTCCTCAGTTATCTATCACCTCCTAATTTTCTATCACTCAGACAAATTCCCTTTCCCTGTTCAGAAACTTGATGCTAAAGGTAATCCCAGGTCTGTTATTTTTTGGTCCCCCATCATTCATTTGTCCTCTGATTCTCCCTACTCTTATTCAGAATTCATTGATCAGTTTGTACATCCTGCTACAGCCTTGTTAACAGGAGTTTCTCCCCCCAGGCTTAGTACTGAGATTAGAAAGACCCTGCAATTGTCAAAGAGTTACAAAGTTGGGGATTGGTACTTGTACCAAAACCATACAGTTATCAGGATTTATGGATGTGAATTACATCCATTCAAGTTACCCAGATATGTACCAATGAGAATTTTTTCTTTGGAATACTTTAGACAGATGAATAACTCAGATGTAATCCATTTCTGCAATGTAAAGAAGAAAGCACAGTTAAGGATCAAAAGCCAGTTAGGTCCTTTCATTTGCAATTCTAGGGAAGCTGAAAGAGATGCTGAACTTATATTAGAAAAAAAATTCCAGACATCTTTCCGTTGGGTCCCTTATGACCCCTTTGGTTTCATTTGTGAAAGAAGGTTAAAAAATAAGTCATCTCCTTATATACATCACAGAATTCCTGACATAGAACAATATGCAAATCAAGATGAATGGGTTAAAGGAACACTTGTTGAAGAGGGAAGTGGAGCTGCCAAATTGAATAAACTTATGAAAGATGTTGAGAAGAAATTTGACCTAGAAACATATGATCAAATGCAGGTACCATACATTGGCACATCTTCGGCAGCTACTCTACAACAAGCTATACAGGAAGACAGCCCATCAGTAGCAGCAGAGCCCAAGGGTAAAGGAAAAGAACCTATAGTTCAGGTCGTTGAAACCCTGGTCATGGCAGAAAAATCACAGAGTTCCAAAGCACCAGAACAATCTCAGGCTTCTCAAACACCAGCAAAGCAAATCCAAGTTCCAGAGATGCAAACTCCACCGAATGTGGAAATAGGGAAAAAGAGGCCAGCTCCAGATACCACACCTTCAAAAGGAGCCCCACAAGTTTATCAAGCCAAAAAACACAAGTCTGATCCACCTCCAGATGTAGAGATTATAGATGAGGTATTTGATGATGGTAGGGAGGATAGTCAGCAAACAGGTACAGCAAGTGAGACAAACATAAGCCAGAAAGGGATACAAAAGAAGTTGAGCACTGAAGTATCTTCTTTCAGACCGCCAAAGACAGATACTGGAGACATTAAGAAAACCTTCATTAATATCAAAACAAGGAATGAACCATTGAAAATGAAGGTCTACGATCAGTATATGAAAATGGCTCCTCACAATCAGCAAAGGTTGATGTCAGCATTTGATCTTTCACAAGGTAAAATGCAAATGAGCCACTTCAAAGCTAAGGTGCCAAAGCCAACTTCAGCAACAGATTACATCAGATCAAATTTTGAAGTGTTAGCAAAGGATATCCATCCCTTGGATCAGATAGAGCTTCATAGGCAAACAGGAGAAATGGTTTATTCTACTCTCACCAACAAAGCCATGGCAGCTTTAACGCTGCAAGATTCCTTGAATAATACCACTGCAACATTGAAGATTGAAAGGGCTTCCTCACAAGCCAAGGACAATAGAATAAAGTCTCTAGAAGAGATCATCATTGGTTTGGGTCACAATCCCAAAGACACTAAAGGTATTGAGGCACTGATAAAAAAGAAAGAGGATGATATAGCTGCACTGAGAAAACAGCTGAAAATACCAGCCTCAAGGCACCCCCAGACACAGGAAGTAATAAAAGGAAATTCACAAGAATAAATGATGGAGTTGCTCTTGAATTTGACAGAGCGACTAAATGAAACAGAAAAGGAGTTGGAAAAAGCATTGCAGGAACAGGAAATTCTCAAGCAGGCTTCAACAACAGGTACTACAACTACAGGACAACAGGAACAACCATCTCAGGTAAACATTTCTAATTTGAATTCTGAGGATTTAATTAAACAGATGGAGAGTTTGCAGCTAAAGGTCACAGAACTCCAAGAAACAAAATTACAATTAACAAAATTGGAGGGAAAATATGACACATCAAAAAGGACAGCTGCTGACAACCTCAGGGAAATAAAAAGATTGGAGAAATTGGTTGAGGCTTTGCAAAAATATCTTTCACTGGAAAAGCCTCTGAACGAAATAAATGATATTCTTTGGGACAACATCATCAACTTAATAAGAGATATTTGGCCTTCCATCCAAGCTATTTTTGAGCAGAATGAGTTAGTCAAGATAGCTCAAGAAGAAATAAATAAAACTAGACATGAATTAAGAGGCAAGCCAGAGCTGGCCCAGCAGCTCATTCAGTTTTTAAATTCCAGAACAAAACAACAGCTAGCATTGTTAGGAATTGATGACATAACAGGTGTAGTTTTGGAAGCAAAGAGGATTTTCACCAAGAGAACTTTCATGCAAAATCTAGAAAGAAAGTGTACTGATATTTTGGTCGACATCAACGTTTTCAGAGAAAAGTTTCAAGCTCTGCTGGACAGTGATTTGCCAAGTCCCATGCTCACAGAGGATCAAATAGTAGACTTAGAAACCTATGAGAAAAGAATCCAAGCTCATGCTAAAAATACAGCGATAGGTTATACTAATATAGGTTCTACTAGCTCATCAGAACCTGTAATACCAACCGGGAAAAGTATTTATGAAAAAGTGAGGAATCTATTTCATCTGGAGCATGAATTAAAATATCTATTTCCGAACGAGCCCACTTTTTATAAACTTACTGAAGCCGATGAAACTTTAAGGAAGCTTAGAAGAACAATGATACCAGATGATCAGTGGTGGAAAGAAATGCTGGAAATTTTGTAAAAAATGTTGTCAGGATAAAAGTTTATCTTTAATATTGAGTAAATGGTAAAAAACAGAAATGCAGATGAAAGAGTATCAGATGAAAGGTCAAAGAGTATCCGTGAGAAGAAAGAGTATTCAACAAGTCAAAGGAATACGTAAAGGACAGCACAGAGCCCTATTTTGAGCACTTATCCTTAGCATGTCCATGAAGAAAGGAACAACACATCAGCCGTTATTCATTATTCTATTTACGAGACCATGTGTCTTTTGTTTGTTTGTAAATATGCTTTAAATCAGCCTGAATTATTGGCTATGATAGAGTAAGATTGTTAGGATTATTTTTGTATAAATAAGCCCTCAAAGAGAGTTTTGAAGGGTGGATTCTATTACTCTGCTGTAACATTGAGGTTTTTCGGAATAAAAAGCTTTTGGACAAATTTACTTGTGGCTTACTGGATGACGTTTTGAAGCACTGGACTTGTTGCAGGATTCATGTGTTGGACTTCAGTTCAATAAGTTTTCCAACCCTTGTGTTTACATTTTATATTAGTTTATGTTATCATCATATCCGTTTCTGAATAGTTTACATAAAGGATTGAAACAGAATTTGCTTAATTGTACTCTGTTTTCAAATGTGATTATTCTCGATGTTTTCTTCTGGATTAGTTATAAGCATGAATTCTTAATTGCTCATGTTTTGCTGATTCAATATTGTTGATTACTGTAACAAAGAATCCTTCATTGCTCTTTGCTTGTAATCATTTCCCTTCGTCCTCTTGAATATGGTGAAAGATTCTTAGTTGCCTTTCATCCCTTCAAGACCATCCATCCACTTTAAATTTTAAGGATTGTTCTCCGTCTAGCTATCTTGCCCTGTAATACCATCTTGTGTTCAGAAAAGAAATCCAGTAAAGCCATCCTTAGACTCCATAGCCCAATGGACTGAAAGCCCTCAACCTTGCCCTTAGTTTGTGGATTCCACCATTTTCCCAAAACAAACTTTGAATCTATAACTAGCCTAAAAACATTCAAGAACAAAGATAAATCATAAAGAGAGAGCCCTCTCTGGATGCAGATTGGCTAGATTCTGCATCTAAAAGGTTGGTTTGTGGTTACCTCGGGTATAATTTCCTCTTATACAACTTCTAGGAAAACCTGAGTGATAACATAGTGGCGACCATACTGGGGACCTGAATCATTTTATTGATACTATTGTTTGATTTATAATCTACAGACAAAGTCTGAAAATCAGCCAGGAAGCCTTTGAAATTGCTTTTGCTATGCAATTGCAAAAGTAAATAAATGCTGTTTCAGTCTATCTCTGATTTAGCTTATAAGTTGAAATCTTAGTTTCAAATTTTTCAATCAGATTCTCTAGTTTAAACAGATCTTTGAGGAAATCTTAATCACATATCATTATTTCTTAAAGAATTTGTAGAAGTTGTATTTATTTTTCAAATAAAACCCAAAATTCAAAAACACATATTCTAAGAAAACTGGCTTCAGAAAGGATTCGACATACTAGGTCAAACCCTGACCCCAATCCACCACCAATTTTTGAAAATCCAAACCTGATTCCTAGGATTATTAGAAGACAAGGAAGTCAAGAAAGTTCTGAAAGAGGAAGTCGGGAAAGTACAGGTAGTTCTAGACCACTTTCTAGATCTGCATCTTGTCCTGTGAAAATTATTTATATTGATGACATTCCTTTTGATGCACAATTTGAAACATCTTTGTTTGTAAATTTCTCTGAGACTGAATTATCTAGGTTAATTCCAGATCCTTTGTTCTTTGAAGAGTTGCAATATAGATTTGTTTCGCATCATCTCGACAGAGAATTTCATAACTCCATTCAATCTGAGCAAGCATTTGAAGAAAGCTCAAACATTTCTGTAATAACTGAAGCATCTCCGAGCTCAGCCACTTTTCAAACACCTGTCAGACCTCCATCTCCACTTGTCAGACCACCTTCTCCTCCTACTAGACCGGCTACTCTTGTTACTCCACTTTATCTTCCAATGGCCAATCGATATGCCCCTTTAATATTACCAGCCAACCCTCCAGCTTTACCACCAGACTACCAAAGTAAGATCACACCTTTTGACGGATCAGGCACCTACACAGCTCAACAACACACCAAAAGGATGACCGATTACTTTGAATTTTATGAGATTGATACTGATGATATCCGTATGAGAATTTTTGTACAAAGTCTTACTGGAGAAGTTAGAACTTGGTTTAGGGCTCTCACCCCGAACAGTATTGCTGACCTAGAAGCTTTGTATAGGGCATTTTTGAACAGATGGGAGAAAAAGAAATATCCTCTCCAGATCCTATCAGAATTTGAAAAATTAAGAAGAAGACCAAATGAAACCGTACCAGATTACATCATAAGATTTAATGAATCGTATCATGCAGTTCCTCTGAATCTAAGACCCCCACCTAATAACGTGTTGGTCAAATTTCCAGACGGTTTTGACTCTGAAATAGCTTATTCTCTTAGGGAAAGAGCTCCTCAAACATTAGAGGAAATGCAAAGCATAGTGGTGAGCGTAGAAGCAAATCTGATAGAAAAACGAGCCAGAGATAGGGCAGAGAGAAGAATGCCTATGAAGGAAGAACCTTCAGCTTTTGAAAAGAAGCTGGATGTAATCATTAAAGGTATGGAAAGATTAGGTGATAGAGTGGAAACCATCGAAAGAAAGTCTGCTACTGATAACCATAATGTTGCAAGAAACCCAAACTTTAGGAGGAATCTGAACCAAAATATTGGAAAGAATGTCCCTGATCAAAACATTAGACCACCTTTCCAAGAAAACTTTGTTGAAGGATCGACCTCAGAAGGACCTACAGAAGATGTAGAAATAAACAATGTCAATGAGGACAAAGATGAATCAGAAATCTTCCTATCTCAGAATGATCAAGAGAATCATATCCTTGAAACATTCCACACTCATTCAGGTGAGACTTTTGATTTCAAAGAAGGCTATGACACAGCAATCTACGAGGTTCATCAGCAGTACAACTTGAGAAGTAGACGGATAGATGTACCAGAGAAAAATAAACAGAAAACCACAAAACAAAATGTCAAAGGAAAACAAAACATTCCCCCTGTACAAAATACTTCCCCTGTACAAAACATTCCCCAAATACAAATTTTGCCTAGGATAACTCCTATTTTTTCAAATCCAATAATTGAAGATGTCTCTGACAACCAACCAATCGACAAACAGCAATCCAATACATCTCCTCATGTAGGAACTGTAGAAGAAACAGTAGAAGTTAGTCCTGAAACATCTTCAAAACAAAACTTCATTCATGAAAAAGAGAAAAACATTGAAGATCCAGTAAACCGAGAAAATCCAACTGTGCAAAACACTAAAGCTCAAACAGAAAAACCCTTTAATCTAGAAGCTGAAATAGGCAAACTCAAGATAGCTGTTCCTTTATCAGAATTGGCTAAACATGATGTCTATAGGAATCAGATTTCCAAGTCTTTAAACATTAACATTACCGGATTGGATGATTCAGTAAATATTCTTGATGATCAACCCAAACTTCTTTTTGGCCCTGAGGTTAATGGCAAACCAGAAAGTGGAGGGACTCCTCCATTTTATGTAAGCCTGAATGTTCACGACAAGATACTCCATAATGCAATGCTTGATTCTGGAGCATCTCACAATTTGATGCCAAAAGCAGTAATGGAAAGATTGAATCTAGATATTACCAGACCATACAAAGATTTATTTTCATTTGATTCCAGTCAGGTAAAATGTTTAGGTTTAATTAAAGATCTGTGTGTCACTTTGGTCCAATACCCTGCTAAGTCTGTTTTAATGGACATAGTAGTTGCCGATATTCCACCCAAATATGGTATGTTATTGTCTAGGTCTTGGGGTGCTAAACTTGGAGGATCTATTCAATTAGACATGTCTTATGCAACTATTTCAGTATTTGGTCAGCCTAAAAGATTATATAGAGAAACTTTGATGAAGTACTTAGTAAGTAGCCATGAGAAGCCTGAAAACTTCCCTGTTTATTCTGTACATTCTGACATGGATTCTTTTATTTTATACAATGCTGAGTCAGAACTTCCTACTGAAATAGAAGCTCCTGAAATGGAAATCATAAACAAAACCACTGTTAAAATTGAAGAAATCTCTGAAAACAAAGAAACACCAGATGACCAAGAAAAACCTGAAAAAACTAAACAACTAGCTCTTGTCAGAAAATCTGTTAAAACAATTGATGAAGATTATGAACATGAAATTCTATGGCATTTAGAGTTTGATGGCTCAATAAACAGACTAGGTGCAGGAGCTGGAATTTGGTTACACAATGTAGAGAACAATCATGCAGAGGGTCATGCTTATAGGTTAAATTTCAAATGCACTAACAACATGGCAGAGTATGAAGCTCTTTTATTGGGGCTTAAACATGTCAAGAAGTTAGGGGGCATTAGGGTATCAATCATAGGTGACTATGAACTAATCATCCAACAGATTAAAGGAGAATGTGCAACAAAGGACATGAGACTGAAACAATACCGAGAGACAGTTGTAGAGATTCTCAACACATTTCTACAAGCCCAACTTGCCAAGATTCCCAGAAAACAAAACTTGCATGCTCACAGTTTAGCAATGTTTGCTAGTACATGTAAGTTGCCTTTTGATCCTAATCATCAGTTTTCAGCTGAGATAAGACACAGGCCTGCAATACCCGACAATGTTTTGAATTGGCAAGTATTTGTGAATAACCATCAAATCAATAGTTTTTCGACACTTCAGAATGAGTTTTCTAACTGTAATATAGATGAAGACATGACTGCTGATAAATTTGATCAAGAAAAAGAACAAAAAATGGAAATTTCAAGAGAAAATGAAATTCATATGCTGCATCCAACCACATTCACTGAAAAAGACATGCAAAATTTGAAACAAATGGAATTTGATGAGATCATAGATGAGACAGAAATCATCAATTTAAAAGATAATCAATTACCCAAAGGATTAACACCTTTGGAAGATCTATTCGACTCAAATGATATTCCATTTAGACCTAAAATGGAACCTGTTAAGGCCGATATGGAAGAATGCAACTTAGGAACACCAGAACATCCCAAAATTGTTAAGTTGTTCAAATCTCTTCCAAAAGATCAGAAGGTAAAATATGTTGAATTATTAAAATAATTCCAGGATGTCTTTGCCTGGAGTTATGAAGACCTCAAATCTTATGATACTTCCATCATTCAACATACTATACCTTTGAAACCAGACCAGAAACCTTTCAAACAAAAGCTTAGGAGAATTAATCCTGTTTTATTACCCTCAATTGAAAAAGAAATCAAAAGAATGTTTGAAGCAGGGATTATAGCTCCTATCAGATTTTCAGAATGGGTCTCTAACCTAGTACCAACAAGAAAAAAGACAGGAGAAATCAGACTGTGTGTTGATTTAAGGAATTTGAATAAAGTTTCTTTAAAAGACAACTATCCTCTGCCGAAAATGGACCACATTCTGCAAAGGGTAGTGGGATCTTCGAGAATATCGCTACTGGATGGATTTTCAGGGTACAACCAGATTCTGGTTCATCCTGATGATCAGGATAAAACAACATTTACCACACCATGGGGTACGTTTAAATATGTCAAAATGCCATTTGGGCTTAAGAATGCAGGAGCTACATTTCAAAGAGCAATGGATATTGCTTTTGCTAAAGAGATACATGATTTTCTGGTTATTTACTTAGATGATTTGACTGTTTTCTCTAAAACAGATCAAGAACATTTAGATCACCTAAGGCAAGTATTTATAAAGTGCAGAAAATATGGAATTTCTTTAAACCCTAAGAAGTCATTGTTTGGTTTGGAAGAAGGAAAACTTTTAGGGCATATCATTTCTAAAGATGGCATTAGGATTGATCCAGAAATAATTCAAGCAATTTTGCAAATACCCCACCCCAGAAACATAAAAGAATTGCAAGCATTTATAGGAAAAATCAACTTCTTGAGAAGATTTATTTCTAGTCTAGCAGAGTTACTTAGATTACTGACTAACATGTTGAGGAAAGATTCAAGCATTGACCGGACTGTAGAAGCCAAACAATCATTCGAGGAAATTAAAATGGCTTTAACAAGGACACCAGTTCTGACCAGTCCTAAATTTGATAGAGACTTTATTATTTTTTCATTCGCTTCTGAACATACTGTTGCAGCTGTTTTACTTCAAAAAGATGACCAAGGGTGTGAAAAGCCAATAGCATTTTTTAGTAAAGCACTGAGGGATGCACCTCTAAAGTACAATATTATGGAAAAATAGGCTTTTGCATTGGTAAAAGCAATCAAAGATTTCAGAGTTTATATATTATATTCTCATGTGATAGCATATGTGCCTAATGCAGTAGTTAAAGATATTTTGACTCAAGATGGCATTGAAGGTAAACGAGGTAAGTGGATAGCTACCATTTTGGAATATGATATTGAAATCAAGCCAACCAAACTGATAAAAGGCCAAGGCTTAGCACAACTTATGACAAAAACCAATTGCCAAGCCTTAGATATCAATGAACTGGATAACGAGCAGGAGATGGCGACTCCCCAGATCAGTCAAGCTTTCTTAGATTCACCCTGGTATACTGATATAATTCATGTTCTATTAAACCTGCAAGCTCCTCCAGGGTTGTCCAGAACCAAGCAAAGATTTTTAAAAATGACATCTTTGAAATATTGTATTTTAGATAGCACTTTATTTTGGAAGAATCATGAAGGAATTTTATTGAATTGTCTCTTAAAAGATGAAGCTGATAAAGTGCTTAATGAATTTCAAGCAGGGGATTGTGGAGGACATCTTTACTGGAAATCTACTGCAGACAAGATCTTAAGGGCTGGTTTTTACTGGCCCACATTATTTTCTGATGTAAAGAAATTTGTAACAAGCTGTCACAAATGTCAAATATTTGAGGGTAAAAGAAAGTTGTTACCTCTGCCTTTAAAACCAGTTTCCACAGAAAGACCCTTTCAACAATGGGGATTAGATTTTATTGGAGAGATTCACCCCCCTTCTTCAGGGCAACATAGATGGATTTTAACTGCTACAGACTATTTCACCAAATGGATTGAAGCTATCCCATGTAGACAGTCCAATGATTCTGTAATCATAGGGTTTCTTGAAACCAACATACTTTCAAGATTTGGATGTCCAGAAAAAATTATAACAGACAATGCTGCTGCATTTAAATCAAAGAAAATGATTAGTTTCTGCCATAAATATCATATTACTTTAGGCCATTCAACAGCCTATTACCCCCAGGGTAATGGACTAGCAGAATCCTCCAATAAGAGTTTAATCAATATCATTAAGAAATTGTTGGAGGAAAATAAAAAGAACTGGCATAAGAAACTGACCTATGCGTTATGGGCAGACAGACTTACAACCAAGAAATCCATTGGGACTAGTCCATATGAGTTAGTTTATGGTCTAGAAGCAAGATTCCCATCATCGTTAGGAATTCCCGTGATGAAATTACTTCAAGAGGCTCAAGTGGAGCCAAATGACATTCAAAGAAGAATTAATCAGACAATCCACCTGCAACAAACCAGAGAAAAGGTATACCAAAGATCACAAGTTTTACAGGAAAAGCTAAAGAAAATGTTTGATAAAAGGACTAAAGCAGAGGATTTTCAATTAGGAGACAAGGTCCTAAGATGGGATTCTAGAAGAGAAGAAAAAGGGAAACATGGGAAGTTTGATTTCTTGTGGAAAGGACCTTATATCATTCATGCCTTGCAGGGAAACAATACTTATTTTTTGAAGGACTTGGACAATTCAGAAGTTGAAGAAGGACCAGTCAATGGTCGAATGCTTAAGCATTATTTTGATCCAATTTACTAGAATGTTTAAATGTTTCTAACTTGTACATAATATACTGTTTGCTTGTTTTATTTTTGTTACTGCAGTTTGGATTGGATGGTGACTTTTTGGAATTGAAGCCCGAAGTGAAGGCCCTAAGTTCCAAAAGCTTCACTATCATATGTAAAGTAAAGCTATCAGAAGAAGGAAGATTTCATACTTTCAGTTTGAAGACATTCTGAGGCATCTGACCTGTTGTTCTTGACTTTCCACAAGGAAAAGCCATCCCCAAGTGGAGCCAGTGTTAGCCTCCTATATCAATAGGTTTCATCTTTCATGATTGTCTTGATGAAAGTGTGGAATATGTTCAAACCTTCTTACTTGAGCAAAGGTGTTCCATATTCTTAAAAAAACCAAAAAATCAAAAAATTTAAAAAATGTAAAGAGGGTATACCCTAAAAGAAAGATCAAAGGGTAAAAAGAATAAAAATGGTCAAAAAGAGAAAGAAATGAACCCCAAGCAAAAAGAAAGGCCAAGGAAAGTGTGCAAGTCTAAATGCCACTACTTTTTTCATCTGTTGTAATAAAACAATTGTGTGCAGCTTGTGAACTTTTGCCACAGTTCATGAATAATTCAAACTGTTTAAACTTGGCTTAGTCATATTTCAATTTCATGTTATAGATTAGAGAATAAAAATCTAGCCAAACAGTTTAATCTTGGCAGATAAGTAGTTAGGTAGAGTGAATAAAAGGTGCTCAACAGTTTAATCTGAGCCCTTGGATGTAATAAGGGTAGAATTAGATAGATTTGTCTTGTAAAAAAAGAAAAAGATTGAAAAGGGTTTGCAAGTCTAAATGCACCCTAATAAAGAAGACAAAATGGTAGTGTTAAGTGGATAGGGTAGGTAGATGGTGCTACAAAGTGTTATCTGATGAATGGTGCTGCTACATGTTGGTTGATCCTTTACTCTCATCACAAGTACTAAAGCAAGAAATACACTGGAAAATCACAGCAAGCAAAGTCAAAATCATTAACCTCCCTCATCATTTTCCCCCTCAAGAGTTTTAATAATTTCCCCCAAAAAGTACTAAGGTAATTGGAGATCAAAGGGGCTCAAGGCATTTCCTTGACTTCTGGAGGGACCGGACCCTCGGCCTAATGATCAAAAAAGACCTGAGCACTTCAAATAATTCATCATTGTTATCTTCTATCTTTAACTTTTCCTAAGTAAAATCCTATTTTACTTAGGAAACTGATGCAACATTCCACAAAATTCCTCAAAACAACTTGTTATTCTAAGTTTAAGTGTTGAAGATAAAATGTGCAATTTACTTCATAAGTTTTCACTTTCTTAGATGTACAAAGATGTTTTGATTTTCCTTGTCCTTTATCATATTAACATTTAACTCTATTATATTAAATCCTTAGTGGAATCCCTTTTCCTAAGTATATAACTCCCCTTTCTAATAAATATCCCCAAAAACCCTCTTATTATAATGTTTTACCAAAGTATATATTCCCGCACATTTTAAAATAAATATTCCGCTTTATAAATCCCTTTGGTTAAAACTATAGCCTTATATATAATCCCCGCCCTATGGTGAATTAGTTGTGTTTTAATTAATTCATCGT
>JAXQQM020080231.1:0-16951 GCA_034641835.2 Pinus albicaulis
TTGAGGATTTCTCTAGTTGATAGGGTATTATTGCAGGTTTGTTAATAATATAAGTAGGAGAAGTAATACGTAACTGAAAATCAAAGGCTTGTATCCTTATTTCGGTTTTTTTTTCACATGCATTGCTAGATTTAATACCACTAACATGTAAATATGTAAAAACATACCCATGGTCAACACTATGATTATATTTTTGTATTGATAAGACTAAGATTACACACGTGGATGCGAGGATAATTACTAGACTTATGCTTAATCATATGTAATAATTCCCAAAAGGGAAGCAAGGGAAGATTCAACAATACCTGCTAGAATAACATATTTTTCAGAAGTATGTGCACTGAAATGAGTTTTCAGCTCTTGGATCCCTTATATATAGAGATATAGCATCTAAATCCAAAAGGAGAGCAAAAACAAATCAAACTAGGTGAGGTAAACAGACCTCCCACACCTAGTATGGCTAGAAAACACATGAGAATGGGGCTGCAGCAATATGCAAAAATATTGCAGGAAAATAAAGCAGTTTTTCTGAGAAAAAACAGGAGACCAAGAAGAAGGCTCAAAATTCATATATACAGCAATAAATCAGATCCATATTGAGGCCCATACAATGTATGACAGAATGTAGAAGACAAGAATAGAAGAAATTCTTCAAAAAGAGGGGCTGCAACACATGTATTGACTGAAAAATAGCTTGACAACGTTATTTTTAAGAGCTGCAACAGTTGTATATTACACTCCAGATCTATAGAAGATCTGTGTACAAAATATTAGATCCATTCCAGATATTTACACTAGAAGTGCTCCTTTACGAATTCCCCTTGGGGTTTTGAGCAAAACATGAGACACAAAGAGTAGATCTGAGATCTAAAGTTGCAGATCTGCAGTAGTATTCAGAAATTTCTGAATATGAATACAATAGAAGAAGATTAGATCTAAACATAACATGTATTATAATTATAATCCACGGATCATCATAGTGAAGGGCAGAACCCTAACACCAGAGATCTCTCCTCCAAATGTGTGTCAAAACACCCTGCAATTGTACACTTGCAAATAACGCAGTCCTGGAATGGAAACTGCACTGTAGGCTCTAGCACTAGTTTGGCCTGATGTTGAGATCTGAAAATTCACCTCCAAAGATATAGTACTCTCTCATCAAGGGGATAGATGGCTTTCCCATTGAAAAGAGGCACTATATTAGCCTAGATATGAGTAGATATAGCCTCCAATTGCTGCAACTTAAAAGGATAACCAAACCCTCAATCGGATTTGCATTGTAGTTGGAAGATGAGCTTGGCCAAATGCCTAATAGTGGACAAGATCAGCAAGACTCCTCTAAGAGCTACTCAATGGAAGAGGTGGGATTCTTGAATAGGAACACCCTAGTGCTAAACAACACTATCCTCAACTAAAAACATAGAATGATATATGTCTAAATAGAAAATATATTTAGAAATATACTCAATCAACAACCCTATTCCATTGTCCTCCTCTTCCTTTTATAGTATGAAAGTCTTTTCAAACCCTAAACCATCTCAATGATTTAGCTCCATTCACATGTGTAGCCTCCAACTAAAACTGCACTGTGCATCTAGGATATTCACTGTATCTAGACAACGTTGTTGATTTGGTCCTGGTTGAGTTGGTCAAGTGATCCAGTCTCTTTCACACCTAAGTGTCCTTATGTAAATAGCCCAAATTTAGCTATGTTCACATGTGGCATTGATTTATTTTTCTGATTAGGGGTTTCATTGATCCTCCTTTACAATTTTATTCATGAAACATAAAATTGAATCAAAATTGTATATTCCCATTAGCTTGGGCTAATTGGGAATATTACATCACATTCTGCTTTTTATAGCCCGTGAATATATTTGAACATGAACTCGAGAAGTTGGGAATGAAAATTGATTGACTTACCTCGCTTCTCAAGGTGCAGAACTGTTCTACACCTTCCCATACTACTTCGAGTGAGACTTTTTGGCCCAGGTAAGCAGGCTGCTGAAAGGGCCAGTAGTATAGGGGTTTGTTAGCAAACCTTAACTTTTGAACCTGGGTCAGGACCCCTCAAGCCAACAAATGGTTCCGTTGTTGGTACCGAGAGAATTTTGAGAGAGATCAGGTAATGCCAAGAACACATTGGAGACCTAAGAAGAAATAGATCGACAAGTGGGTTGAAAAGAAAATTCATGAATTCGCAGTAAGAGAGAATCGCAGTGTAAAGCTAAGCACATAGAAGTGGAAGAAAAAGTACATTTTCACAGAGATCTACAATATTTTCTTTGTGGCATTTACGATCCAGCTTTAGGAGTGGCTCAGAAGGCTTGTAGATCTCCAGAAGTGTTGGAAGGACTAATGTGTCATAAAGGGACCCTGTGAGCTAATCCGTGAGTTAGAAAAGAGTCAAATACTGACAACAACACCACACTTGAGACTCACCGGTGGACAATGTAATAAAGGTTTGTGATAGAATCTTCACCGATCAATTTGTGTCCCATTTTGTGTGGAACAAAGATTCTCAAGGGTTTCCGGTAAGTTTCTAAAAACCTTTGTCATTAATCAAGATCTTACTATGCTAAAAGAGAATTCTTGTGTAGGCATACAAGAGTGAATGCCCCAATCAAAGTGAGGGTACAACGTGCAGTGGTCAATACTATAGAACTAATCAAGAAGGAGATCGATCTATCTACAGTCTAGTAAGAAACTCTGCCGTGCAGAGCTCTCCGTCTGCGCCACCTTCGAACCCTCATAGGGGTAAGAACTCACCGCCTCCACCACCAGAAGATGATATGGCCTCGCACATGAAGCTACCCACCTTCAAAGACATAGGAGATAAAGATATGGATCGGTTCTGGTTTTTCACAGGATCGGTACGAACTACGCAGAATGTAGCTAGTGATGCGGTGAAAAGAGCGCAGTTATCCCTTGCCTTTGAAGGAAGAGCCTTGGACTGGTATATGGGATACATCGACCAACATGTGAATGCAACCATTGAAGAGATTAAAAACGCCTTGAAACAACAGTTCAAGAAGCCCAAGTCCTACTCTCAGATAGTGAATGATCTGAAGAATGTCAAGCAAGGACCATTCAAGTCCGTATGGGAGGCTGACCAACGATTAAAGAAGGTAATTAGAGAAGGAGGATTCATGTATGATGACAGACAACACACAGAGTGGTTCATTGCTATGCTACTGCCCCACCTAGGCATGCCAATGGGACATCAAGCCATTGAATACCAAGAAAAGGTCCTGGAAATTGCAATGAAGCTAGAGGCTGTGCCAAGAGATGATACCCAATTAGGAGTACAGTAGATACAAGGCCAGCTAGAGGCAATGCACATGGAGATCTATAATCTGCGGAAAGAGCGAGGAGCGGAGGTTAGCCCTAAAATATGGTGCATACAATGCAGGGTGAATGGACACACCAAGGATAATTTCCCTCTATTAGCAGAATATATACAGGCTGGGGGACCTAGTCCGTTGCATCTTAGGGAAGCTCCAAGACCAAGTGGACAGGTGCTTTGGTGTGATGATTGTCACGTAGTTGGGTTGCATGATACTAGCCACTACCCCCGCCTTGCCGCATATGTCCCTGAAATAAAGTAACAATGGTGCAGGTTCTGCAGATCTGTAGGTCATAATGAACAGAATTTTTGGACGTACAAACTGATGATAGATAGAGGAAATATATATAGGGTACAGTCGGATCCATCCTCGCCAAGATCCCCCTTAGGAATAGGTGGCTCCCCAACTAGGGGCGGGGGAGGAGGCTGGGGTGGAAACGCAGGAAGGGGGAGAGGACAACTGATTTGCTATAACTGTGGAGAAATAGGGCACTTTGCAAGGGATTGCATGAAACCTGTGAGACAATCCTGCAGATATTGTAGACAGTTGGATCATGATATTGAAAATTTCCCAATTCTGATAGCCAAGATGTAGGAGAAGCAATAGACACCTGCAGAATGTGCAAAGGTTCAAGGCGGAACCCTGAGACAAGGGACTAAGTGTTAATGTTATAACACGTAGCAGCATGGCCACCGGGGGAGCTGCAGAGAAAGCTGAGGCAGAGCCTCTTATCCGTAAATCAAACATTAAACAAGAAGGTTTGGACTTACAGAAGGGGAAGGAAACCTTCATCGTAGCTCGCCAAGACTTTGCTAGGGCTGAAGCACCTACTCCTCAAGCCCCTAGGAGCCTCAAGCCAGATGATGAGGTTAAACCATTCTTGCAGGCATGTATGAAGCTGTTGTGAAACCAAAGGGCCGTAGAACACCTCCAAGCCTTGATAGACAGCTGCGCAGAAAAGACAACCCCAACTATGTAAATTAAGGATGTGCACAAACTATATAAGCATAAGAGACACATTGGTAGGGAGATGCAGTTTACTGCGTAGATCGGTGACTGCGAGATGGATGAGGTTATTCTAGACTTGGGAGCAGCTGCAAATGTACTACCTAAACATACTTGGTAGTGGATGGGAGAACCTAAGTTGGAATGGTCCACTATCCAGTTGCGCAAGGCCAGCCAATAGAAGATCATCCTGCTAGGAAGACTATCAAAGATCGTGGTAGATATCATAGGAGTTAAGTTTTGGGCTAAATTTGAAGTCATCTAGATTGTAGAAGATGTGGACCCTTATCCAACACTCCTAGGATTGGACTGGGCCATTGATATGGGTGGTATTATCAATTTGAAGAAGAGAAGCATGGTGTTTGAAAGTGAAATAACATGGGTGATCATACCACTAGAACCCGCAGAAGGAGAAAGGTTAATAGAGCCAGTGTGTGAGGAAGAAGAGGTGGATCACATCTATAAGTTAACTACGAGGGATGAAGACTGGATCAATATTATGGCTGATGGTATGCTTTTCTAGGAAAAAGATAGTGAATGCTCCTTAGACTCTGATGGAGAAATAGAAAGCTGGCAAAATCGGCTACATGATGTCTCCGCACTACTCTACCTATGAATCATAAGGGATTTCCACTACATATCTTGAGAGGTAAGAGAATTGCCCTACCTTGATGGTTCCAGTAGTATAAAACAATTTTTGTGCACGTTCAAAGATAAGGTTCCTAGAGAATGAAGGCTATGGGCTCTTAATCTAGCTATGAGGGCAACACCTGGAAGATGGTGGGACATGCATAAGGAAGTGCTCCGGCACTGGGAGGAATGTCAAGACATGATGATCCTATGATTTGAGCCCCTATTTTAGGTGCGCATTAAGACATTCCTTAGCCCATGGGATCCATGTGAACACTTGTTCTCTTGGATGGAGAAGTGGTATGACCGAACTATGGAGGAATGGGTTCACTTGTTTATTCATGCGTTGGGACCAATCCCCACTACATGGTACTTGGATACGGAGCTACATCAACACAATCTCCACTGGGAAAATTTGAAATATGAATTCATAGGTACATTTGGACTAATAGGGGGCTGAGAGGCGCTTGACAAAATTCTGTAGGATATATATATATTCATGTTTGGTGAATCCAGCTCCTCTGCAGCATTTGGGGTACCGACGTGGGAAAAACAGATGCAGGATATTGTCAATTGTCACAACATAAATATAGAAGAGTGCGATCTGAACCCATGCAATGTCTCTATCCCAAAATCAAAGGGGGAGCGTGCAGTTGCAGGACCTCCACTGTAGACGGTGGATGTGACAAAGCCTCTGAAATTAGGAAGTCAACATTGGCACGACAGAGCAACCTAAGTTGGCTAAAATTGGGGACTACTGGGATGATGACACTGTAAGCAAGGTTGTTGAATTGCTCACAAAATATCAAGACTTATTCCCAGCCAAGTTTTCAGAGCTCAAAGGGATCACAGGGGACCTAGGGGTTATGCGCATCAAACTAAAACCAGATGTGCGCCCTGTAAAGCAGCGGACTTATCGGCTGAACCCTAAGTATAAGTAGAAGGTTAAGGAAGAAATTGACAAAATGCTCACCATAGGTATTATTGAGTCAGTCAAGCAGTCGGATTGGGTAAGTTCGATGGTAGTTCAAGAAAAGAAAACGAAAGTATAAATCTGAATATTTGTGGACTTATGCAAGTTAAATGATTGATGTGCACATGACCCCTTTTTGACACAATTCTCCAATGAGATCCTAGATAGTGTAGGAGGCCAGCAAGCATACTCATTCACTGAAGGGTTCTTAGGTTACCACCAGATCCAGATCGTGCCAGAAGATTGTAGAAAAATGACGTTTGCCACTAAATGGGGATCCTTCTAGTATAAATTCATGCTATTTGGACTCAAGAATGTCCCTGCTATATTCCCGCGAGTACTTGTCGCAGTGTTCAAGGAATTCATCCACAAATTTCTAGAGGTGTATTTCAATGATTGGACTGTCTTCGGCTTAGTAAAAACACACGTTTCGCACATGAGCATGATGTTGTACGCCTACCAAAAGCACATGATTTCTCTAAATATCAAGAAATGTATCTTCTACGTACCCTTCGAAATATTGCTCAGACATATATTTTGTCGACAAGGGTTGATGATGGACCCTACGAAAGTTGTAGTTATCATCAATCTGGCGGTACCTACAACTGAGAAATAGTTGCATTTGATCCTCGGACATACGGACTACTACAGAAACTCCATTCAGGGATACGCACTGATCACTGCACCTCTAGAAAAGCTGCTTAAGAAGGATGTTTCATTCTTTTGGGATGACGGGTGCTAGAAGAGCTTTGAGTTACTCAAGGAAAATATGGTATCTACACCTATCCTTATTTTTCCCAATTGGGCAAAGGTATTTCATGTTCACGTTGATGCTTCAGGAATGGACCTGGGGGAAGTCCTTACATAGTCTGGAGTTGACGACATTGATCACCCAATCACATTTTCTAGTCGAAAACTCTCGGGTGCGGAGCACAATTATGCCACCACGGAAAGGGAAGGGTTGGCCATTGTCTATGCACTATATAAGTATCGATACTATCTGTTAGGAGGGCACTTCAAAATTTTCATAGATCATTTGGCTTTGAAGTACCCAGTGAATAAACCTATGTTGGGGGGGGAAATATGTCGATGGTTTTTTCTCTTCCAAGAGTACGACTTTGAAATCATTTTCAAGCCAGGGAAGTTGAATGTCGGGCCTGATCACTTGTCTCGAATCGAGATTGGTGAGGAATCGACCAACCTAGAGGAAGGGCTGCCTGATGCGCAACTATTTTCTATTAATGTGGTTGATGCGCACTTCGCTGACATCATTCAGTTCCTGAATACGGGCAAGGTGCCTGTGGAATATTCGTTGCAACAAAAGAAGGAGTTGGTAGCCTGCGCTATGGATTTTACCGTCATCGCAGGACATCTGTATAAGATGGGCGCAGATGAAATTTTGCGCAGATACGTCTTAGAGCATGAATGACATGATATCTTGGCAGAATCCCACAATGGGGTAGCAGGAGGTCACTACGCAGGGAAAGCAACGACGCAAAAGATCTTAAGAGCTGGCCTATGGTGGCCTACCCTGGATATTGACTCTCACGAATATTGTAAAGCCTACGACACATGCAAATGATAGTAATGCCATCATGTAGAAATGAAATTCCCCTTCAACCGCAGATGGCACTACAAGCAATTGACAAATGGGCCAACGATTTTGTGGGACCTATTAACCAACTCGGAAAGAAAACAGGTGCGTGCTAGATCATCATTACCACTAACTATGTAACCAGATGGGCTGAAGCACAAGCGGTGAAGGATTTCACTGCAGATACCACTGCGCACTTCATCTTTGAGCAGCTTTTGACCAGATTTGTTTGTCCAAAAATCTTGATGAGCGATAGGGGCACACACTTTATTAATGAGACTATACAAGCCTTAACAGAGAAATTCTAGATCCATCATGCCAACAGCACTCCATATCACCCTTAGGCGAATGGAGTGGTTGAAGCATTCAATAAAGTCTTGGAGAATTCACTAAGTTTTGTAATGCCGATCGCAGCAACTAGGACGTGCACATCATGTCTGTTCTTTGGGCCTATCGCACCACCTATAAAAAACTAACAGGAAAAACACCGTTTAGGATGGTTTATGGCAAGGAGGCAATTATGCCCATGGAATATATTGTTCCTACTCTGCACATCGCAGCCTTTATGAATATGGTGGAACCTAATATCATGGAGGAGTGTTTAGCGTAGCTTGTAGCTTTGGAAGAAGACCCATTTATTGCTAACTTCCGGCATCAGGTTCAAAAGGCACACGATAAGGCATGGCATGACCGACATATCTGATGAAAGTCCTTTGCAGAGGATGATTTAGTGCTACTATATGATAGCCAATTTGTGAGACACCTGGGGAAGTTCTGACAGCACTAGCTCGGGCCCTATGTAGTTAAAGAAATCACGGATGGTGGAGTTGTTCGCTTAGCCACCCTACGCAGTGATATGCTACCTGGCTATGTCAACAACAGCTGGCTCAAACCATATCGGATCAAATGAATATATGGCTGGAGTAGCTATCTAAAATGGGCTATGCCCACTAAGGAAGGTGTGGATAGAAGGCACCATACGAAGCGTAGGTTAGGGTCACCGAATTAGAAGCCCAGGGGGGTGCACCGGCGAGACAGGAGTAAACCCAGATCGCAGCAGGCGTGCTGGAAGAAAGGGAAGTATTCTCAAAACACAGGGATGCACTGGGAGTGCAGGGGTGCGCTGAGTGCACTAGGGGTATGAAAACTAGCCGTTGGAATATTCAAATAAGGTAAAAATAAAAAATTATCGTTGGAAGGAGCGGGCGACCGACATTTAATAAGGAAATTTCTGGAGATTTTTTACCGGTTTCCTGATAGTAAGTTTCAAGTGAAGTTTACCCTACCTTTGGGTGCTCGACCAAGCTATAAAAAGGGCAAGATAGGTTAGACAAGGGTTCTGTATCGCTTGAATAGCTTTTACTTGGCATATTTATCCTAGACAAATTTGTGCTGTAAGAATTTTTGTGGCTATAGTGTCTCTTTCATGTCTGAGCAACCTGCTCCCTCTGACAGTTGTAATCTCGAGTTTAACTTTCATGTGAGGATGATGGCTACGAATCTTGCTAAACCCTCAGAACAAGTAATATCGGTGGAGCAAGGAATTGAGGAAGTGGTGGAGATTGAGTTTGAAGTTGAAGAAGTTTTATCCACCCCAGTCATGAAGAAGGGGAAGGAAAAAGCACAGGGCTTAGGAAAGCCCCCGAAACCCACAAAATGGGATGTAGGGAAACCTCGTACTTCCTCATGAATTGTAAAATCCTTGGGAGTGATGCCCCAGTTGTGGGTGGTGCAGGAAGAGGTTCAGGCCACGAAGCCCATAAAATGGTTACCTCCTTTCGTTCGGCTGCATAGGCCCTAAAAGCCCATGCCGAAGAAGCTCGACGGTCTGATCACATACTTGTAGATGTTGTTGACCCCGGGCAAGGTCCCTGTTATTGGTGAACCTTTTGGAAGGCTCCATGAGATTAAATTTAATGATCATGACATAGCCAATTTGGAGGCCTTCCCTAAATTGGCGCCCGAGTTATATCTGGAACGAGTTCAGGAGGATGATGGGATAAAAATTGTCCCTGTAAGTTGGGTACATTGGGTGGCAGGGCCCGGGCTCCTCAACCTACTCAGGATGTCACAGTTCGGCCACTATAATATCACAGACCATCTAGTGCATTAGTTACTTGCACTAGTCCATGATGGGTGTTTGTGGATCAAGGATCAAATCCCTATTGACATTGCACTTATCCATTGAATAATTTGTCTCCTTATGGAAGGGCTAAATCCTCTCGAGTGTGTTGGTAAGAAGTATAAAGGGGAAACTACTGAGTATGTGTGACAAAAATACCATGTGGAGCAGAATACTTGCGACTTCATGATAAAAACCATTAGTGATCCCGCTACGCAGCTGGGCACTATGTTATTGGCGTGTAAAATGATGCAGAAATGTCAGGTGGCCTCTGTCCTCGCATACATAATTTAGCTTGCAGGCTAGTGTGAGAAAGGGGTCTATTTCAATTGGTCACAATATTTGTGCAATGAGTTTTTGGCCAATGTCCACAAATCCTAGGATAATTTCATTGCGTTCTGGCCTCCTAACTGGAATATAGGTTTCAAAACCAGTGCGAAGAGCTCTAAAGGGACCAACACACCAAAAGTAATCTCGCTTGTCGTCATCAAGGATACCAGAGGACCAAGAAAGAGTACCAGGAATGACACAGGCACAGCAGCACAAAAGGATGTGTAGCAGAAGCAGACCACTGAGAAGGAAGCCGAGGCGGAGACTCAGATAGATTCACAGCCAGACCTGGATGTAGGAGGACCTACCTCACCCCGAGGCATGAAGCAAACAAGCAATCTTGTCAAAGGTCCTTGAAATAAGCAGTGATCTCAGCAGACAGAACAAGATGAGACAGTCACACGGACTGACGGGGACCTCGAACAAATTGCTGACGCAGTCATTTTGGCCGCAGAAGAGAGATGGTTAGTCTTAGGGGAATAATAGAAAGCTGTGATCGACACAAGTCAGGATGAGCTCCGCACTCTACAACTGAAGGCAGACACACTATAGACCAGTGTGACTCAGGTACGAATGCCCTCGACAGCCAACATTGTCGCGCTAGTTATAGATGAAAGCCACCTCTATTCTCTACCTGGCATAGCCATTGTGATCACTCCACTCGGCTTGGGTCTACAAGTCTAGGTCAGTACAAAATTCTAGCTGAATCTAGCTAGTGTACCTCATGATGCCTTGTAAGGTCTCCACAACTCTTTATTTCAGGAAATTCGCCATCGGGACCGAAAAGTGCACCAACAACTTGGAGTGGCTAAACAAACAATTAATGCAAAGAACATTGAAGTGTGCCTCGCCATCGCGAAGCAAACAAATCTTAAAAACGTGATTCACCAAATGTGCGCAGAAGTTACTATAGATATCCCGGCCATAGCCACCCCTCAGGCTAAGGTTGAAAGGTTGGTCACAGAACTGAAGGCCTCCAGGGCAGAAGTGCAGGTGGTCAAGACATGGATGGAGTAGCAAATCGCTAATCTGTAGGCTAAGTTGCAGCCTAAAACACCTCCAGAGGTATGGGCCCAGCAAACTACGCTAGTCATCGTGGCTACGAACGCCATTATAGGGAAAATCATGCAGGGTTCCCAATTGCTACAAATCACTATGAATCTATGGACCAAGGTCCAACATGACCCGATCCTCCGGGGGATCAACTAGAACCTGCATTTGAAAGAAGAAGAGTTTGAGACGTTAGAGGCCACCCTGCCCCCATTTGTTCCTGCTCATTGCTTAACATGGCTGTGCACCATTCATGCCCTCCAAGCTGATATTGAAGAAATCCGGCAGAAGAAGAAGGTCGTTGGAGATCACTTGAAGCAGTGGGCTACTGAGGCCCTTAAGATTTCTCAAGATGTTGATGTTGTGGTTAAGCAGCTAAACCAGACTCTGGAAAGTGTCTCCGCCGTGACGAAAGGCCCAATTTCTCAGAAGTTGGTTGAAATTGTGCAAAATACTGCTGCTCAGAGCGAAGGCATGCTGCACCCATTGGCCGAGGTGATCATATTATTGCAGGCACAGGTGGAGACCCCTCCATCAAAGTGACTCAGGAAGAGTCACAAGATTGTGTTGGGGAATTGTTGGAATAGGGTCTCCTAAAGCTGCGAATTTTGTCCATTTTTGTATATGATTTGTAATATTTAGTCTAATGCAGGGGTTTTGAGGTGGGTCAAAGCCCCTAATGAATTGTAATGGGTTAAGGGTAGACCAAGAGTTCGCAAACCAAAATTTGTGGACCATTGGATGCGTAGGCTAAATCAGTATAAATAGATGAACCTTTTTTAGTCATAGGAAGGAAAGAATTAGGATTGATGTGAAGCACAAATTGTTAGATATGTAGTCGAGTTGTTTGGGTAAGGACTCCTGCTGGCTGTGTGCGCAGAGATCCCTAGTCCTGCTGTGTGTGGACCCTGCTGGTTGTGTGCGCAGGTAGTATTTTGGGAATGTAAGAGGATTTCTCATATTAATATGTATGCGAAGTACTGTTGGATGTCTGATGTTATCTGGATCTGTTTTGTTATGATTAATGTGAATGATTGAGTTGCAAGAATATCTGTGTGATAGTTGCGAAAGTATCTATGTTTCTGTTATATGAATCGGTAATCAGTTAATTACTACGATTATAGTTTGTTGTATTGATAGATCGGTATTACGCATGTGGATGCGAGGATAATTACTAGATCTCTTCTTAATCATAGCTCTATTTTATAGCTTGCGAATAGATCTGTTAAATATGAACTCGATAGGCTGGGAACGAAGACCCGCTTGACTTACTTAATCTCTCTCAGGGTGTGGAAACTTGGTTCCAACACCCTCCCATACTGCGTCAGGTGAGACTTTGGCCTGCGCAAGCAGGTCACTACTGAAAGGGCCAGTAGTATAGGGCCTTGTTGGCAAAACTTAACCTCCAAACCTAGTTTAGGACCCCTCGAGCCAATAGAGTGACTTATTCAACTAGATACACTGATCCACTTTCACATTAGAAGTGGTTTTATTCCTACTAAAGAGATTTATGGGTCATGTTAGACTCCTTTAATTCACAGTATCACAAGGTGACTGAATATTTCTTACTTGAAAATTTTCATATTGTACATAAATTTCAATATTCAAAGCATTCCCAAAGAATATAAAAAGAAAAAAAAGAAAAAAAAAAGGTCAAAATAGAGGGTGTTTACACTAAAAAAGTTGAAAAAGGGATTATGTTTTGAAGTTTGGGAACTAAACCGCATTCCAAGATCATTTTTACATACTTTATGTCTTAATTATACCCAAAGTTTTGAAAATATTATTATTACCTTATACTGACCCCCTAAACATTCACCTTTTCATTTTATCCTAATTCCTAATCTACCCCCTAACGTTCATCCATTCCCCGACCCCACCGCCACATCATACATCCCCTTTGTGTTAACTATCCCTCACCTCTCCCTCATCCCCATGCATCACCCCACATCCGACGGTCCTTGATTTTTTTTGGCCCGCGTTCAGCCTCCGAACTTTAACAAAAGGGGAGGGGGGTCCAAAATTAGTGGTATGTGATACCGCTACGTGTCACACCCAAAATAGTTCACACCCCCCCCCCCCCCCCCTTTGATACCGTTCACCATTGTCATCCCCCTCTGAAAAGTAGTTTCTGCCATTAGCCAAACCACCACACTTTTTTATACTTGCAAATGTTGTTGCGCCACGTACATGGTCACATGTCCTCCCCTCCCTATCACATCTATTCCTGTCCACATCCTGTTGCACCATAAATGGTTAGGCCATTATCCAATAGACCCTCGCCAACTCAACGATTGCAAAATAATCCATAATAACCCAAATTCATGTCCGAAAGCAAGATTTACCTTGCTCATTCTATCTGAAATTACAGGTTCTGAATTCATAGAGAATTTTTAGCAAAAGCTCAATGAATTTAGCCTCTAGATTATCAACAGAGCTCACATCACTCTTCAAATTGAAGCACAACTACTGATCGACGAAAAGTGTCAGCACTACATCATATTTAATGATCCAGCAAAGGTGGTCCAAAAGTAGAGCCAGATGTCAGAGCCACCCATCATTGCCTCTTCGTGACCATCTCAGACACTTTCATCTTACTTTTGGGTTCATGAAGAGCTGCCAGAATTACTTCCATAGGCGATTTTTTGCCAAAAATATTTTGACCTAGGCTTGCATGGCCACACTTGTCAAGTTTTTGCTTAGTTATAATTAATGAAAATTTGTCAAAGTAGATAGGCCAAATGATGTAATTTTTATTTAAATATTTCATGTATTGGCAATATCAAGGGTTGGACCTTGTTAGACCCTGCATTGGAAGAACTATTGTATTGGAACGCTATAATTTTTGGAGTTGGGCATCAATAATAAGAGATCGTTCACAGGATATTTGAGTTGTGTTAAATGGTGATGTGTTTCGTATCTGTGTTAAATGTTTCCATCATTTTCCTTGTTGTGCATCCATTCATCTGATTATAAACCATAAATTTTAGATTAAGATTTGTTGTCGGAGTACCTTAATTCTATCTATATTTACTATTGTAGCTCCTAGAGATAGCCTTAAGTTGCAAAATACCAGTGCATAGGACATCTTAAAATCAGAGGTTAAATGTAGGCAATTGTATAAATTCCTTTGATAGAATATGGGTCAAAGGAATTATGGTTTTGGTGGTTCAAGAATAGAGGAGACCATTTTAGACTGATTCATGTGAATTCCCTAAATGGTGAATGGGCTCAAGAGGCTACAAGGCTGATGGCTTTTAGTTGGTCCAAGTAGAAAACAATGAGTAGAAGCTTTAAAAATATGCAGGGGGCATTGAGAAAGAACTAAGAAGGAACCCACCCAAGATAGGCTTAATAAGATTAAGAATATGTCCCCCATGAACTCAGAGGAAACATATATGAATGAGATATGGACAGCAACAGAGGTTCGTGGAGTGTGAATTAAGGGAGTGTAGCAAGCTTAATACATGAGCATTAACACTTTGGAATTATGCAAACACGAATTCATAAATAAAACTCTAGACTACCAACAACTACATTACATGGACCTTCAAAGCAGCATAGCATGACAGATGATTATACATAAAAAGGAGATTACTGATAACCGAGGAAAACAGAGAAATAGTACTCATTACTCCATCTGGAATCCAAATAACAACATTGTATTATATTAAGTTCAAAAAGCTTTCCAAAATATGTATCTCAGAGCATAGGGAGCACAATCATACAAAAATACAGCAAAATTCTTCCAAAATTCCAAAACCCTACTTTCATCATAGAACTTACTATATATAGAGTTTCCCTAGAGGGTCTACAGTACTTGATCATTAATGATCGACCCATATCTATGAAATCACAACATGCTACCTAACTTGCAGAGCGTATATTGAGCAATTTCTTATGTACTGAGAAAATTAAAACATGAATGGGGTGAAATTGAGATTTCACCAGAAAAATCATAAAAATTAAACCAAAAACAAAAAGGACATGGTTTCCCATTGAGGCTAATAATGGGTGCCTTCAATATGGTATGGCGAGGAGCGGTCGTAGGTGTACAGGCTGACTATCATTTTACAATTCCATCTATTGCCTGTAGACATCCACTCCCTCACTCTGGTGATTTCCACTTAATCCATTATGAAGAGGCTCGTTGTACTGAGTGCACATGGTTCTTTAGTGAAGATCTCCTAAGAAGACTGCATAAACCACAACTACATGTTCTGCCTCAATAGCCCACATGGTGTCATTTGAATTACAAAACGAGAACCAGATTTCGGAGGGGGGCTTAAGTGGTAAGCAGTATCAGAGAGGGGGGGTGCAAAATGATGAGAGAACGACACGTGGAGGAGTGGGCGGTAAAGGATACTATCGATTTCAGACCCCCCTGCCATGGTTAAAGTTCGAAAGCTACAGGTGGTGCGCAATGAAACAAGGACCATCAGATGATTTTGGGTGAAGAGGAGGTGACAGAGGGATGCAGAGGGCTTAGCGGTGATGAGATGTGTGACAACGAATGAGAATGGTGGGAGTGATGGTGAGGTCCAACTACATCGCAATCGCAACTCCTTACCACGAGGCAGTAAAGGTAAACTCTCAAATGTGCGATGTGCAAAGTGTGGGGAGAAGGTAAGTGACGTGGAGGGAAGGTGGGAGTTGGCCACACCGCAAGTTAAAAAAAATTGGTTGTGGGTAATTCAAAGGTAAATTAAAATGAATGCGATTCGATATGTCACAAATTAAAAATCACATGTTCTAATTTTTAGTTTCGATGTGAAATTTTATAATGTGCAATCAGTGATGGAGGGTGGGGAGAAAAGGGTGACGTGGAGGAAGGTAGGACCCGACCATTTCCCGTAGATCGCAACTCTTAACACTAAACAATGTAGGTAAACTTTAAAGGATGCGAAGTGCGAAGTGTGGGGAAGAGGTAAGCAATGTGGCAAGGGAAAGTGGGGGGCAGAGCTGCCATGGTGGGGCCAAACACCGCATCATAAATTTAAAGAAATACATTGCAGATGCCTAAACGATAAGTTGTAACGTTTTTGAAATGTGATGGATGGTAGGGGGGAAAGGGATGACATGTCAGGGGGACTAGCCCACTTTAATCGCAATTGAGGAGATGGGAAAAGTGGAGGAGAAACAATGATATAGTGGCGAAAAAAGGTAAAGTAGAGAAATGAAACAGAAAGGCAGAAATATTAAGGTAAGGGTGGTTGGGTTCCACCTCCATCACACATCGCACTTTGGTATTTTTAAATTTTACCATTTGCGCCTATCTTAAAACACTTGCACTATGCGACTGCGATTTTAATCTTCGTCGTTGATATATGCTTGGACCAACAGCCCTCACTGCTCCCCTTGCTGTGTTTTTCCGACCTTGTCTCTTTGGTTGCACCCGGTCATTTCTTATTTTTTCGTGGAATACTTGCCCCGCATTCAAAATTAGTCCTGCTTTAGCATTCACGACTTGACATGAACGCATGCACGAATTGACCCAACCTCATTCAAGACTCTATCCTTGTTTTTTTTCTGTCTTAACTATTTCTATTCTTCCTTTTTCTTCACTAATGGTAACTGCTTCTCTACCTCTACCCTGTCATTTTCTTATAGGGACCACCTCTCCATGTTATGTGTAGTCACAGGCCAACATTTACCATTTGAAATTTTTTCCTCTAAAGTCTAGTTAAATAATTCTTAAATTCTCTTTAAATATCATTATCGAATATCACTATTTTCTCCATATCATAACTCGTACTGCCGTAAAGATCCAATTAGTATAGTTAGCTTTCCCTGTGATACTCTTTAAAAATTGACACCACAAAGCAGCCTTTTATGACTCCATATCCCAATGGAATAATTTCCACAGACCTGTTCATCCAACCAACAGAATCAATCAAAAC
>JAXQQM020067450.1:0-70743 GCA_034641835.2 Pinus albicaulis
AGTATGAGTCCTTGGTGATAGGAAGTTCATAGAGTCATGTACTTCATTGACAAATATGTTTGAAGATTCAGCATGAACTCAGGGGGAGCTTGGCCACTTCAGCACATATCAGATCTGCAGAATGTTTCTTCCACATGAGGAGAAAAGGAGAAGAGTGTTGGTTTTTGATCCGCCCTTTGCCCTTGATGTCAAAGGGGGAGAGTGACATGGTATCTATCTGCTATGGTAACCAAACACCATTGTGGTTGCCATCAAGTCCAAAGGGGGAGATTGTTGGAAATATGATGCGGAGTGTTGTCCTTGATGGCAACCCACTGAATGAAGATGAAGACATGTGACAGTTGACATGTGTTGTCCTTGATGGCAAAACACCTGATGAAGTTATGCTTGACTTGATGGACTTGGTAAATAATGTAAATATGATGTTTGTTGACAATATGATGCTGAGTGTTGTCCTTGAAAAGCAACCCACTTGATGGAGATGATGACAACTTACTTGATGAAGTTGCACTTGAGAGAATATGTTCCTGATGAAGAAAATATGATGTTTCTACAGTGTGTACAGAAGGCAATGAAGAAAAGAATTCAGAATGTGCTCAAAATATGATGAAAAGAGTATGTATCTTTGTATACGCGGATTGGCTTAGGGGAAGTCGCGTATGCACGCGGAAAATAACGTGCCAAGTCGCGTATGGGCTAAAGCGCTCAAAAAGTGCAAAACCAAGGGTAAATTGACCCATGGTATTGGGTAATGATCCGCCTAATTGACCCCGTCCAGGTAGTTTTGGGTTCATGGTATTGTTTTGGCCCATGGTATTGAAAAAGGGGCTCATGGTATTGAAAAAGGATAAACATATATAAGGAGAAGAATTTCATTGTGCAAATCATGAGTGAGGGTGCAAGATGTCTGAGCTTGAATGAATACTTCTCTCTGAAGTATATCTGAATGGAAAGGGTTACACTTGAATGATAAATCTGATTGTATGATGCACCATTGATGAAGAATGGGATCTAGATCTGAATTACTCTTGTATTTGTTAGATCTGATTATGGAAGGCTTAGATCTGTGATGAGGCGAGCATCTAGGCAAACATCTGTCTGAAGTAAAGGGTTGAATCTGAGGTGAATGTCTGATCTGATGAAGTATGCTGCTCTGTAATGATTAAAGATCTATACGCCACTTCGCCGCGGAGGAAGCGCGTATATACGCAGCTTCGATGAAGTAAAAGTGCGTATGCGCAATGAAATATACACTGAGGTATACGCTGGTTTGTGTGGATGGAAGCGCGTATATACGCGACATCAGTGAAGTGATAGCGCGTATGCAAACTAGGGTTTGCTGAAAGACTGTGGTAAGAAATGTCTGATCTATTCTGCTGTGTTACTGCTATCTGTATACTACAGAGCTGAGTTGTCTGTATCAGTTGGTGAAGTATGTTTGTGCTTAAAAGTATGGAAAGGGTCCAGTATGAAAATCTGATAAAATGTGGCCTGCAAGTGTTGTTCTATTGAAGTGGTTGGATCCAGTGTGAAAATTGATGAAACGTGGTCCAAGGTGGTGCTGAGGGTTGTAGCCTTCAGTCAGGGGGTTGTAGCTCCCTTCAAGGTGAGGCTAGTAAACGAGATCGGGGGGTCGTAGCTCCCTTCCAGGAGAGGCTGGTAAACGAGTCAGGGGGTTGGAGCTCCCTTCCAGGAGAGGCTGGTAAACGAGCGCAGGTGGGTGCCTGCGTGCTGGTCAAGTCTGCGCCAGCACATATGTTGTAAGATGCTTTCTCTATAATAAAATATTGAAGGCTGAGCAACTGCAGCGGTGGTTTTCTCCCGATTTGGGTTTCCACCTAAAAATCCTGGTGTTCATGTGTGATGCTTTATGTGATGGTTTATTCTGTTCTTACTGCACATGTTTATTGTTTATTAAACATCTGATGAATGAATGATGGAATAATAGAAGTGAAGATTTAATGACATATCTAGATCTCTGTGTATACGCTAGTTTTATAAAGGGGATCCGCGTATATACGCAAGTCTGGTTCAGGAAAGTAGCGTATGCATTTTAGAAGCAAGAAAAAGTAAAAGATTTGATTATGCAGTAAATACTGATTCACCCCCCCCCCTCTCAGTATTTTTCCCAACAAGAATGCTCTTCTCGCACAACAATTTCTTGATCAGTAATGGTAACGTCCTCAAAAACTTACCCCGGAATCCTTTGAAGAATCATCGCTCGGCCTTGGGGTATGATACAAACTGATTAATGGCAAACTCTGTCACAAAGCCTCCTAGCACACTATCCACCCAGTGATCCACCATGTGTGTAATAGTATTATCGGTTCTTTCCAGCTGTTTAAGCAGATTTGGAGTCCACTAAGTGACTCGCTCGTCCTTCCAGCACTTTTGGAATTCTACCAGCCTAGCCAGCCACTCCTGAAGCTCAATTTCAAAGGTTACAAAGAATATTTTGTATCTTTTAGTAAGAACATACCTATTTTTCCACCTTTCCACCGTTAAATTTTCACTTTAGTTTTCTTTTACTACAAACTCCTGGATCTGCCTTTTGAATGAGTCCTTGACCTATTTTCTTTCATGCTTCCAATATTCTCTTGTCACTACTCGATCCCTTTCTTAGATCCCTTCCGGTCTCGGCAATGAAACCATTTGTTGGCTTGAGGGTTCATGACCCAGGTTCGGTGTGCAAGGTTTTCCAACAAACCCTTATACTACTAGCCCTTTCAGCAGTGACCCACTTGTGCAGGTCACAGTCTCACCCGAAGTAGTATGGGTGGGTACTGGAACTAGGTTTCCGCACCCTGAGAAAGGAAGGGTAAGGAAAGCAGGGCGACATTCTGTTCAGATTACCTTGTCTATGTACAGGGTTAAATATCTATCCAATTGCATCCATGTGCACTAGATGTACAATTATATGCTTTTCATAACATCAACACAACATTTCATAACCAGAATAGAACAGATCTAGATCCAATTCAATACATAGAATTTCATAGCATGATATAACCAGAGCGAAATAGATCCAATCATTCAATATATAGACCTTCACGGCGCAAATATAGAAAATGCATAACACAGTAATTACCAGTAATTCATTCAATAGTACTCACAGATTCAGATCTAATAATCCTGTGTATTCATTCACTCATCAACCTTTCCTTACAATTCCCTTCCCAACCTGTGCACACAGAAGCAGGGTCCGCACACAGCTAGACTAGGATCTCTGCGCACATAGCCAACAGGAGTCTGTTCCCCAAAAACCCAAATAGATCACTTACAAAATAGATCGCATCAATAGCTCATCAAATCCTACCTCTTACAATCTGAAATGCCTCTCTATTTATAACAATCTAGCTTTAACATTCCTATGGTCTACAACCCATGTTTTTTGGACCCCTAGTTTACCCTTTAACCCATTACAATGTGTCCGGGGCTTTGACCCGCCCCAAAACGCCTGTGCTATACTAAATATAATAAAAAATAACCAAAATGGACCAGTTTTGTAGCTTGTTAGGAGACCCCGTTCCAATAGTCCCCCAACACAATCTTGTGACACATCCCAAGTCACTTTGGTGGCACACCTTCAATCTGCATGCGCAAGGTATCCAGGGTGCGAAGGAGTGGTGGAAGAACTTCCTTGCTTTGGGCCACAGCGTGTTGCGCAATATTGATCATCGTCAGAGAAGTAGGCCCATCGAGATCCTCACCAACTCGATCCAATAACCGGTGGAGGCATGCAATGGTGGACTGCACATCATGTGCAAGCTGAAGTGCAGCATCAGACCATGGTTTCAACTTTTTTCACACAATATTCTTGGAGTGACGAAGGTCCTCAATCCTGTGTATGGTGGCCTAGCGTTGCGTGGGGCGGGGGGGAGGTGTGGAGGCCCAAACTCGATCTATAACATCTTCTACCTGCTTCAATTCCCATTGGGCATGCTGAAGCATGTGGTGGTGCTATGCTATCATCCATAGCTTCGTAGCCTCTTCAAGCAATAAGGCTCCCTATGCCAGTTGTTCCTGAATAATGCGTGTTGTGTTAGTGACCATGGAAATTCGCTGGGCTCTTTCTTCCGGAGGCATGACATACTGCTTGTGCCTTTCTCGGTCACGACAGTGCACTTATTGCATTACTTTGGTAGACAGTATTTGTAACTCTATAGTAGATATCTGCGCTAGGTCTATTTGAATGTCCCTGGTAATCAGTTCAGAATTGTTAATTATGGTAGTGCGAGGGAGTAAACATACGTTTCTTCTAGTGGGCAGGGTCTGGAAATGGTAGAGACATCGCAGTAGGTCCTGGTACCGCAGCGTTCCTGCTGAACTTGGTTCATAGATAGTCCTTTCGGGTGGCAGCCCACGCACACTCCTATTACTGCACTCAGCGTCTCCCAGTCCTCTTATCAATTCCTCCTGTGAGTTGGGATCCATAACAAAAAGACGAGTGTTATATAACGTATGAATAAGTATAAAAAACCATAATGCGGGTAGCCGATGCCACTTAATAGGTGAATAAATAGCCCGAACCAACGTCTTCCAGCCATCCGCACCCCAATTGAAGCTACTTAATGGCGAGGTAGCTTGCATGTGGCACGTACCCTCGATCTGTCGAACCATGCTTATCATAAATGGTGATATTGATGATCTACCACCCATTTTATATGTTTGTAAGTGTATTTTCGCATTAACTCAGGATGAGCTGACGTTCTTCCTTTATGTCTAAGGTCATGTCCCTGCAATGTCAGAGTGTAGCTGACATGTTGAGGGCATTTTCGTATCTTGATGGAAGGTTGACACAAGGTGATCCTGCAAGTCGATAGGGAGTCTTTTCGAAGCATTTATGTCATTCGTGGATGGAACATTCTTATGCGAGATGGCTGCGTCATACGTCTGTAGGTGATTTATTTCTTAAGATTCTCATAGATTATCCTAGATACACATGATTGTAGACAGGTCCATAATCCTATGCATGTTGAGGTCAGTAGTACTCTAGTAATTTTGGTTGGGCAAGGGTCGAGCGCACCCTTGAGTGTTGTGCATCAGCAGGCAACCATGTGGGTCGACTGACCTTGGGGCCCATCTGGCTAAGGGAGTTTCTATGCACAGGAACACCCTACTCAAATAATTCCTTTGGGTAGGGGATATAGGTCCCTACGTAGGTGCTTCATATCGAGTAAGCGGTAGTGCTTCAGACCTACATTCTGTGAAACCCTTAGGATTTGCAGGCTTTTGAGTGTCATCTACGTTCTCTTGGCAAGGCAAGGTTCTTTCTATGGTAGAGATGCGATGGAAGTTTCTGATGGTCTGAAGGCTTCGAAGCACCGAAACCTCATGCAGCCGGCTCTACCAATTCTCTAGATCCTCATCGGAGTCAGAAAAAAATTCACTGTCCTTTTCCCAACAGAGCATCCCTTCATCCGTGGGGTTATCCTGATCTTCATCTTGCACATTGATATTATAAATATGATCTAATTCTTCCTTCATATGGACAGGCTTCGTATATCGGGTACCTTCCGCGGGATCCAAGGGTACTATGACATGCATGCCTTCGCTTTCAAACACCATGCTTCATTTCTTGAGTTTGATAATACCTCCCATGTCCATTGCCCAGTCCAGCCCAAGGAGCATAGGGTAGGTGTCTATGTCTTCAACTATTTCAATGACTTCAAAGTCATCTAGGACTCTTACTCCTTCAATGTCAACCATAACTTTTGGTAACCTACCCAAGCGAATGATTTTATGTTGATTTTCCATGCGTAGCTAGATAGTGGACCATTTAAATTTGGGCTTTCCCATCCATTACCATGTCTTCTTAGGTATAATTTTGGCATCAGATCCAAGATCTAGGATAACCTGATCCATTTTATAGTCTCTGATTTGTGCAATTAACCGCATCTCTCTCCCTATGCATTTCTTAGAGCTGTATAGTTTGTGTACGTCCTTGGTTTCGAGAATGAAGGTGGGCTGAGCTGCACAGGTATTCATCAAGGCTAGGAGGTTTATTATGGCCTGTGGGTTCCTAAGAAACTTCAGACATGCCTTCAAAAATGTTTCAATGTCTTCCTCACTCTGATGCTGCGTAGGGGCTGCTAGTAGTGCCTATTCTTCACAAGATACTTCTTTGCTTCCCTTTGTGTCCAAACCACTACGTGTTATGACTTTTACACTTGGATCCGATTCTCGTAGCTCAATTTTAACCCTCTGTACTTTCTGTGTAGGGGTCGGCTGATTTTTTGAGATCGGACAGTCTTCTACCTCATGGTCCAGCTGTTTACAGTATTTACACGATGGCCTGGTGGGATTAGGGAATTATCTATAAAAGTGCCCTATTTCTCCACAGTTATAAAATATTAGCTGACCTTGTCCTCAGCCTATGCTTCCTCCCTGACTTCCTCTGCCTCGGGCCGGTGATCCTTCAAAGTGCACAGGCAGTCTTGGCAATGCAGGGTCTGATTGCACCTGATATAGGTTCCCACGATCCATCATCAAGTCATACATTTGGAAATTCTACTCGTCATGTCCTACGGATTGAAAGAGTTGGAACCATTGTTTTTTTAGCTCTGGGACATACACACCCAGCCGAGGGAAATGGTTCGTATCATGTAGGCCTGCTACCCAACAATCATCACACCACAGCATAGATCTGTTTGATCCTGGTCGCAACAGGACAGGTTCCCTACTTACCCCTGGGAATAGCAGGCTAGGTCCTCCGGCTTGCATATAATTAGTCAATAGAGGGCACTGATCCTTTTTGTGACCAGACACTCGGCAACGTATACACCAGAGATCTGTGCAGATGTCTTCTCCTCACTCTTTTCATAGGTTCTGTATCTCTATGTGCATAGCCCCGAGTTGTTCCTGGATATGTTGGAATTCTGTTAAGGTATCCTCCCGGGGAGTAGCTTCTAACTTCATAGCGGCTTCTACAGCTTTATCCTATGATTCAAAGGTCTTCTGATTCATTGGTGTGCGCAGGTGAGGTAACAACATGGCGATGAACCATTTCGTATGTTTTCTATCATCATACTCGAACCATCCTTCCCAAATTTTCTTCTTTAATTGTTGATCTGCCTCCCATACTGATTCAGACGCACCTTGTTTGAAGTCCTTTATGTCTGCTACTAACTGGGAATAAGACTTCGATTTGCGGAATTGTTACTTCAGAACATCCTTAATATCTTGAATGGAGGCAGTTCCATTCTAGGCAACATATTGCATATACCAATCCAGAGCTCTGTCCTTGAATGCTAAAGATAGCGGTGCGCTTTTTATTGTATCACTTGCCACATTCTGCACAGTCCAGGCAGAGTCTGCAATGAACCAAAATCGATCCATGTCCTCATCTCATACCCCTTCAAAGGTAGGTAGTTTCAAATGCATAGCCATATCACTATCCAGGGATGATGTTATAGGTGAATTATTACCCTTGCGTTCCCTAGGTGGTGATGTAGCCATTTCCTTCATCGAGCTATAGGTGGCCCTTTCTCCATCAAGGTTGGTCTGATAATACTTACCACTGCATGTCGCACTCCCGTCTAGATCTGAGGTCATTCAGTCAGTATGGCTACACATAATACTCTTCTCGCACAGCAACTTCTTGATCAGTAATGGTAACGTCCTCAGAAACTTACCCCAGAATCCTTTGAAGAATCGTCACTCAGCCTCAAAGTATGATACAAACTGATCAATGGAAAAATCTGTCACAAAGCCTCCTAGCACACTATCCACCAGGTGATCCACAGTGCGTGTAATAGTATTATCGGTTCTTTCTAGTTGTTCAAGCAGATCTAGAGTCCACTGAGTGACTTGCTCATCCTTCCAGCACTTTTGGAATTCTACCAACCTGGCCAGCCACTCCTGAAGCTCAATTGCAAAGGTTACAAAGAATATTTTGTAGCTTTTAGTGAGAACATACCTATTTTTCCACCTTTCCACCGTTAAATTTTCATTTCGGTTTTCTTTCACTGCAAACTCCTAGATCTGCCTTTCGAACCACTCCTCAATCTCTTTTCTTTTAGGATTCCAGTATTCTCTTATCACTACCCGATCCCTTCCGGTCCCGGCAACGGAACCATTTGTTGGCTTGAGGGGTCATGACCCAGGTTCGGTGTGCAAGGTTTTCCAACAAACCCCTATACTACTGGCCCTTTCGGTAGTGACCCACTTGCGCAGGTCACAGTCTCACGTGAAGTAGTATGGGTGTGTACTAGAACTAGGTTTCCACACCCTGAGAAAGGAAGAGTAAGGCAAGCAGGGCGACGTTCTGTTCATATTACCTTGTCTCTGCATAAGGTTAAATATGTATCCAATTGCATCCACGTGCACTAGATCTACAATTATATGCTTTTCATAACATCAAAACAACGTTTCATAACTATAATAGAATAGATCTAGATCCAATTCAATACACAGACTTTCGCAGCATGATATAACTAGAGCGAAACAGATCCAATCATTCAATATACAAACCTTGGCGACGCAAAGAAAGAAAATGCATAACATAGTAATTACCAGTAATTAATTCAATAGTACTCACAGATTTAGATCTAATAATCCCACGTATTCATTCATTCATCAACCTTTCCTTACAATTACCTTCCCAACCTGCGCACACAGCAGCAAGGTCCACACACATCTGGACTAGGATCTTCGCGCACACAGCCAGCAGGAGTTTTTTCCCCCAAAACCCAAACAGATCACTTGCACAATAGATCACATCAATATCTCATCAAATCCTACCTCTTACAATCCGAAATGCCTCTCTATTTATAACAATCTATATTTAACATTCCTATTGTCCTCAACCCATGGTTTTCGGACCCCTATTTTACCCTTTAACCCATTACAATGTGTTCGGGGCTTTGACCCACCCCAAAACCCCTGCGCTATACTAAATATAATAAAAAATAACCAAAATGGACCAGTTTCGTAGCTTGTTAGGAGACCCCGTTCCAACAGTTGGGGTTATAGTCTAGTGTGTCTTATTCTTCTACCTCATTCTATATCATTGTAAAGTGGACCATTTTCCCTAGTACGGGAGTTCGTTGTTCTTTTATTATTATATAGGGTGGTAGGGTTATGCTAGGGTGAGTTGTAGCTCATTGGGTGTTGGGGCATCCATTCAGTTGAATACTAAAGAATCACGGGAATTGGAGCGTCGATCCAGTGAGAGCTGAAGATGAATTATTTTATAGATTCTAGGAAGTTGTAGCTTTATTTTCAATTGTAGTTGAATATTAAAGAATTATTAGAAAAGCATTAGGTGGTTTTTTTCCCGGAGTGGGTTTCCACCTTAAAGACTGTGTGCATTTGTGTTCCTTTTGTTTACTACTATCATTGTACAAACACTGATAATAATTGAAGATTAACTAATGCCCTAATTGAAAGGAATACTAAATTCACCATAATCAGTATTTCCAACAATTGGTATCGGAACTTGGTTCCTTAAATAGCTGTTTAACAGCTGGAAGGAGGTCATGGAGCATACCAAGGATGATGTACCTCTGTTTAATGAAAATAATTATGCACTTTGGAAAGGAAGAATGGAGGTCTATCTCTTGGCACAAGGTTACGAAGTATGGGACACTATTCAAAATGCATTTACATCAACCGTGGATGAACAAGGTAAGAAGAATTTGGTAAATGATGTGAAAGAAAAGAATATTATTATCAGTGGACTTATTGAATCTTCTTATCATAAGGTGTTGGGTTATAAAATCACCAAAAATGTATGGGAAAATCTTGAGAATATATATGCAGGTGACTCAAATGTCAAAGAAGCTATTAGCCACCTATAAATTCTGATATACCTAGTGGTGGCTAAATTTGTTTTCAAGCCTTCAGGAGATATATTTCCTTTGAAAATCCATCATCTTGAAGTCTTATGATGTTTCTCTATCCTTTGAATTAATATTCACTACTTATTCCATCTTAAAACCATGCTAATTCACCGAAGAAAGTTGTTCCTAAAGGCCTCTGAATTTCCTATTTTCACTCCCCCTCCCCCCCATTTTCATAAAGCCTTCTTTCATCTTTCAACCCTCCATTTAGCCTCTAAAAACCTTAAATCCCCTTTTAACCTTCAAATATTCATCTACAAGTTTAAAAACCCCTTTCCTTTCTCTCTACTGAAAGCCTAAAAGACCTTAAAACCATTTAAAAATCCTCAAAAATCATGCTTTTCCATTTAGGCCTTAAGCCCTTTGCGGCCTTAGCCCTTAGCCCCTTTTCGCATATGATCCAGTGCCCAAGACCAGGCGCTAAGCCCCATCACTCATCGCAATTGAAGTTTCTTTCCCTAGCCGTTCCTTTACCTTTCCAAACCTCCGATGCGATAAGCGCCTTTTCTTTCGCCTTCGGTTTTTCCACCTTCCACAGAACCACGTCTTTGCCTTATCATTGGCACCACCATCGCAATTGCAAAATGTTGATTCACTTTTATTTTTTCCCCTTCTACTCCGATCCTTCGATCTAATATTGACCACTGAATCCACAAGAATCGACATTCGAGATTCAATCGCGCTTTGCCCACAGCCCCTGCCATTGCAATCGAAAAAGTTGTTTCCCTTTGTTCCTTTTACCAAACCGTGCGATGAAATCCTAGCCATTAATCTAATAATATCTACAGACATCGCATCACCTAGTCCTCAAGCTCCACCCACTACACGACAAACGTCGCACGTCATCACCAAGCCCACCACGTTTTTCGCCCCTGCATATTTGTGCCTATCGTGTGCGATCCACACTGTCCGATAAACACCTCATGATTCGACGGTTGACACTCCATATCACAAAAATTTTATGCCCGAGTATTAAAATTTCAAAATTTTCTGAAATGGGCAGTTTTAAGGATCCACGTGTCGCCCGGTGTACGTAATTGCATTCCATTTGCTCTAAACCTCCTTCCCCCATTTAATTTTATGAAAACCATCCTCGGTTTTCCGCTATACCACTGCCCTCTACAATGTTGCCTCTGATTTGATCCTAGTTATTGATCTATGAGATCACATAATCCATGTTATATCGCGATTCCATTCATTTTATTTCCTTTTTTCTCCCGAAATGCTTCATTGGATGATCTCCACCATAGATCACTGGGATCTAACAGTCCTTGTTCCTCGCTCCACCCAAAACTCCATTGGAACTGGTTAGCTACTCTGTAAGGGTTTTTCCTGATTTTCCGCTATAATCACATTCTTCATCACTGCTCCTCTGCCAACCTAGCGCCTCTCCAAGTAGTCTAAACCAAGACCGCAAGATTTCATAACGAATTTTTTGTGTGTTTTCAGGTGTAAAAGAGTAACTCTGTTAGCAGTTTTTCCTATAGTCACAAAGGTGACACAAAGGCTCAGATAGCAGTCTTAGGGCCAGGAATCAATGTCAAGAGGACCAGAAAAAAAAATGCAAGGTCATTCAATCAATGGATCAGATCCATGAACCCTGAATGACCCTCCATCTCAGTGAAACCCTCCACCTATACATAGAGCACTCAGAAATGGTGGAGATCACATATCTAGTGGCAGAAGACATGGCATAAAAGATTAACAAAGCCCTTGAAGACATCATTACATAAGCATTTCGAGCAATCAGAAAAGTTAAAACATAAACGAAGCCGAAACAGGTTAAAGTACAAAGGAACAGAGCAGTTATTGGTGCAGAAGCTGACTAACACAAAAATTACCCATATCCATGAACACAAGCCTGCCAAGCAATTATTACACCAAGGAGGCTACTACAAACTGTCAGAATAAGTTATTTAGAAGTATGGGAGTCCTCAAGGCCCATTCTTTCACTTAACTCACACCTAAGAAGATAATAGTACCACTCCAGATGGTTATTCCTCCCAAGGACACCCTGTGGGTGATTTCTATCATATCAAAATGGTCTCAACAAGCTACAAAGTTATTGATTCTGTCTAGAATTTAACGAAATGTTTAAGACACAGAATGGGGCATTCAAATTCCCTCTCCTATCTCTGATGTTCATTAAAACTTTCCTCACCTACTCTTCCTCATTTTTCCTATAAAGACTCTTTGAAGTCTCATTGTAAAAGGTTGGCATTTGGTGATTTATAAAGTAATACATATTGCTGCTTTGAAGAAGCATTAGTGTTCTGAAGGAGTGTGGAGGTCTTTATTTTTCTATTGAATGAAGGAAGCTGGACCATTGGATTCCTAAGCCTAGTTTTGGTGAAGTACTTCCTATTGTTAATGTTATTTCTTGTTTTCCACTTTGTTCCATCATGCTTTGCTTACAGTAGGATAAAAATTTTAGGTAGAGAAATGTATCTTAGAAGCACCTCTAACCTATTTATCCTTCACTGTTTATATTTTTTCCACTACTGAACATAACAAGGTAGTGTAATAGTTCTCTCAAATATTCAGTTTGTTTTATTTCAGAATTGGTAAATTTAGTTGTGCTAAAGACTGTTTAGGCATTCCCTGTTTCTTTGCCACTGATTATTGTATCTAAAATCTCCCTTTAATTATTAATGTTTGTAGCTTGACAGAGAGGTCTATTTCAATCATAGCCACTATTTCTTACTGTAATTTTTAAGTTGAAGGTCTCTATAATTGCAATCCTAGAGTTCTAAGGCGTTCCCTCTTCTTTGAATGCAATTGTATGTCTCTGTTGATTTAAGCTCTCAACAGTGAACTTATAGGAGGAAATAGGGCGTTCCCCAAATCCTTTAAGTCATTAAGAGAGTTTTAGTCTTCATTTCTCTTTTTCTTTGACTGTTTATATTGATTAAGTCCAAAACATTGAGCTTACTGGAGGAAATAGGGTGTTCCCCGAATCTTTGAAGCCATTGTGAAAAGGTTTAGCTTGCTTTCCACTCTCAGTCCTTAATGTTCATCCCATTTCACCTATATTATTCAACAGATCCTTGACCAAGTTAGATTTACCCTTTGGTTTCCATTCCTTCTCAATCAAAACTATTTGGAGTTTCACATGACTCTGTTTCCCAATGGCTTGTAGATTCCCATGTTGTATCCATACTGATGAAACCTATTTGTCCAACCAAACAAACAAACAACCCTGCACTTCCTAACTAGCCTAAAATCAACTTCTAAATCATTCAATACATATCTTTATAAACATATTGAGAGATCCCTCTCTCAGACTAGGAGGGCTAGATCCTAGAGCTCTAAAGATTGGTTCTAATGTTTCCTTGTCTTTTGATTAGCTAATCTATCAAAAAACAGGACCCCAATATAATGGCGATCATGGTGGGACCTATTGAGTATATTATAGTCTAGCTAACTCTTGTGCACTCTTTAGTCCTACAAATCTCTAAGAAAATTAGTTAGTAAGCCATAGAGTAGACTCTGTTTGTTTGAGCACCTTAGCTAAGTGTAAGATCAAACATATGACACTCTCATAACCATAAAAATGTACCAAAACCCAAAAATATTTCATATTGGATTCATAATAATGCATGGTGGTGGAACCATAAAACATGTTACCTTCACAAAAAGCTAAATTTTCCACCTGGCGACTCTATTAGCCCAGTAGGCCTATTATCCATCTAGGTCTCCAGATTTCTTTAGGACTGTGTTAACTAGCCTGGAATAAATTGAGAAGCCTAGTTCCATATTAAATAAGACATTCTGAGAGGCAAAACTTTCAATACAATTCCTACAAACTTCAGCCTCTCTCAATTTTCGAAAAGTGGTCTAGCTTCACATAGGATCAACACTAGATCCCATCCAGACCCTAATCCTCCTACAATAGTTGAAAATCCAAAGAAAATTCTTTGGCAGAATTCTAGAGCTGGAAAATCAGCTGTTGATTGGAACATCTCAAGAACAAAATCTCTCCCTGAAAACCTTGTTGTCTTGGAGGATTTACACTTTGACTTACATCATACTAAGAACATCTTTAGAACCAGATCTCAAAGTGATTTAAACCAAACTTATCTTGAAATTTCAGGATTGTAACAGAGCTTTAGTAGAGAAGCTTCACCTTCTACTCCTCCCGATTCCCAGCTTCTTCACCACTTTAACCTCTTTCATAACCAATCTGCTCAAAACTAGTTTGTTGGCCCAAGTGTTTCTTCCACTCCAATCCATACCACCACTTCCCAAAACACTCTTTTTCAGCCCACTTTCCCTCTTGTCAATCCACCCACTGTAAATCCACCTTTCTTTCTGGCCATGGCAGCATGGCATGCCCCATTAGTGTTTCCACAACCTATGGCACCCTTGCCAAATTACTATCAGTCTGAAATTCCCCATTTCACTGGAAAAGAATCTACCACAGCTCAACAACATGTAGATAGGATGGAAGATTCTTTTGATTATATGGAAATAGAAGATGAGACCATAAAGATGAGAATAGTTTCTCAAATTTTAGGAGGAGAAGTAAAGAAGTGGTTTAAAGGCTTAACTCCTAATAGCATAAATGATCTTCCCTCTTTGCATCAAGCATTTATAAATCAATGGGAACTAAAAATCAACCCTCTCCAAATATAAGTAGAGTATAACAGTCTTAAAAGAAATCAGGGAGAGTGTGTTCATAATTACTCCACCAGGTTTAACAGTATCTATAATTCTCTTCCACCCCACATGAAACCCCCCCAAGGCATGGCCTTAGTAAAATATTCTGAAGGCTTCGATGCTGATATGGCCTATTAGCTAAGGGAGAGAGATTATTCAACTCTAGAGGACATGCAGAAGGGTGTTGTGAGTGTAGAAGAAAACTTAATTGAGAAAAGAGCTAGGATGAGATCATAGAAGAGGGTAACTTATAAAAATGATTCTGCACCCTCAACCTCATCCTCTGATACCAAAATTGACAACCTAGTGAAGGTAATGGAGAGAATTATTGAAAGAATAAACTTGAATGATAGAGTGCCACCAAGAGAAAAAAAAAACAACCTCCAAAATAGAAATAGAAATCAGAATTTCAGGAGAGAAAACAATCAAGATGGGTAAAGATATAATGACCAAACAATTAGGCCTCCCTTCCAAAAAAAATACGTATATCAAGAGGAAGAAGGAGAGATCGAAAGGTTGGGAGAAAACCATGTAAACTTGATTGGATCATACAGTGGGGATAATGTTTTCCTCACCGAAGAAGAACAAGGTTTCTTCTCCTCAGAATGAAAGGAAGATGCATATAAGGAGTCTGAATATTATAGATTGGGGTTTGATAATGCAATCATGGAGGTACAAAAAAACTATGATCTAAGAAGCAAAGGAAACATAGATAGTCCAAATGACAAAAACACTAGCTCTACTGTTAGGAAAAATATAGAAAATCAGCCTAAGAAAACAGTAGAGAAAACCTACATTTTGGCTAAGAAGATAAATTTAAACAAAGAGAAAAGCAACCAGCCAGATGTTGAACAAAGTTTCCCTAGTACCTTTGCTAGTGGCCTTATTAAAACAGCCCAGATTGACAGTCCTAATAAAACTCAGCAAGTCAAAATTGCTAAAAGAAAAATAAATGAGAAAATAGACATAAATACAACAAAATCAATAGTTCCTTTCAGACTTGAGGGAGAGATTGCAAAGATTAAAATTAACATACCTCTGGCTGAATTAGTGACCCAGGAAGTGTATAGAAACCAGGTCCTAAAAGCTATGAATATAAATGTTGATACTGATACTCTAAACTTGACAGATGACAAGCCAGAGCTGTTGTTTGGTCCTAAAATTGAAGGACAATACCAAGAAGGGGTTGTGCCTCCCTTCTATGTCATTTTAAACATAGATGACAAAATCCTACACAATGCCATGTTAGATTCAGGAGCATCACACAACCTTATGCCCAAGGTGGTAATGGAAAGCTTAGGCTTAGAGATTACTAGATCATATAAAGACTTATACTCCTTTGATTCCAGAAGGGTCAAATGCTTGGGGTTAATTAAAGATTTGTGTGTTAACCTATCTCAAATTCCTACCAAGAATATTGTAATGGATATAGTAGTAGCTGAAATTCCCCCAAAATATGGCATGCTCTTGTCTAGATCATGGGGAGCTAAGATTCAGGGCACCCTTCAAATGGATATGTCTTATGCCACCATACCAGTGTTTGGTCAAACCATAATATTATATAGGGAAACCCTCATGAAATACATGGTGAGAAGCAAGGAAAAACCTCACAACACTCCTGTTTATTCCACCCATTTGGACCTAGATTCCTTTATTTTATACAACAAAGATGAAATCACCAAAACAAAGAAGTAAAATGATCAGGACATTAGTGCATCAGAGCATTCATAATTTTCTTCCTCTCAACCTCTAGATACCTCAACTCCTAGTAGCCTTGTGCAACACAAAACATATGAGAATGAAGTAGAAACACTTTGGAGAATGAGCTTTGATGGCTCTTGCAGCAAAAATAGCATAGGGGCTAGTGTATGGATACACAACACAAGCAAAGGACATGCATGCAAATTATATTTTTCATGCACCAACAACGTTGCAGAATATGATGTCCTTCTCCTTGGCCTGGACATACTTAAAGATTTAAAGGCCAAAAGGATATCAATATAGGGAGATTCTGAGTTAATTATCAGAAAAATCAAAGGGGAATATTCAACCAAAAATCCCAGACTCATAGAATATAGAAACTCTGTGCTAGATCTCCTAAAAACTTTCGAAAAATATGAGCTTATGTTCATACCAAGAGCCCAAAATCACCTGGCAAACGAACTGGCTTTTGTTGCTAGTAATTTCCAAATACCACAAGTCGATGATCAGTTCATTATAAAGGTGAAAAGAAGACCAGCAGTGCCTGATAACAAATATCATTGGCAGGTGTTCAATAATGATAAACATATAAAGGATTTCCTACAGTCAAAAAATGATTTTTCCACAACATCACCAAGTTTCAGCTATGAAAAAGAATGTTTAGATGGGAAACCAATTCCTAAAATAGAGTCCTCCTCTCCTACTGATATAAATCAGTTTGATCATCTTTTCAATGCAAAATTATCTAATGATCCAAACCAAAAGGACCTCGAAGTTCTAGAATGTAAAGGTGACACCATACCCAAAGGCCTTGCTCCATTAGAAAAACTCTTTGATTTCAACAATGTGGCTAAGGAACCAAAAGCAGAAACCATGGAAAATAATGTGGAAGAGCACAACATAGGCAGCCCAACTGAGCCTAAAATTATTAATTTATGTAGCACGCTTCCTACCACATCAAAAAGAAATGCATAGCACTCTTCAAAGAGTTTATATATGTTTTTGCATGGGACTATAAAGATTTGAAATCATATGACACTAGCATCATTCAGCATGAGATCCCTCTTAAGGAAAATCAGAAACCTTTTAGACAGAAATTAAGAAGGATAAACCCTGTTTTATTGCTTGCAGTATAAAAATAAATTAGGAAGATGTATGATGCAGGGATCATTGTTCCTCTCAGATGCTCATACTGGGTTTCCAATCTAGTATCTTTCTGGAAGAAGACAGGGGAGATCAGGCTGTGTATTGACTTTAGGAACCTTAATAGAGCCTCTCTGAAAGATAACTACCCCTTGCCAAAAATGGACCACATTCTTCAGAAGGTAGTTGGGTCAAAAAGAATATCATTGTTGGGTGGGTTCTCAGGTTACAATCAAGTTCTTGTCCTCCCAAGTGATCAGCATAAGACAACCTTTACCATGCCTTGGGGGACATTCATGTATGTCAAAATTCCATTTTGTTTGATGAATGCAGGGGCCACCTTCCAGAGGGCCATGGACATAGCCTTCTTAGAAGACATAGGGTATTTTATAATCATTTTCCTTGATGATATTACTGTCTTCTCCAAAAATGATGAAGAACATTTGAAACATTTAAGTAAGGTTTTCGAGAAATGTAGAAGATTTGGCTTGTCTTTAAATCCCAAAAAGACACTCTTTGGCCTCAAAGAAGGAAAGCTTCTTGGTCATATAATCTCTGAAGAAGGGATCAAAATAGATCCTAAAAGAATTGATGGCATATTGAATATCATTCACCCTAGAAATCTCAAAGAATTACAGTCTGCCATTGGAAAGATTAATTTTTTGAGGAGGTTCATCCCCAACCTTGTTGAGCTATTAAGAAACATCACTAACATGCTCAAGAAAGAAGTAGGTGTTAAATGGACAATTCAAGCTAAACAATCATTTGAACTCGTAAAGCAAGCCCTCACTCAAGCACAAGTCCTTATCAGTCCTAATTTCACCAAAGGTTTCTATATTTTTTTCCTTTGCATCTGAATATACAATAGTTGTAGTGTTGTTGCAAAAGAATAGCTTGGGGCAGGAACAACCTATATCCTTATTCAATAAAACCTTAAGAGATGCCCCACTCAAATATAATATCATGAAGAAGCAAGCCTTGGTGCTGGTAAAAGCATTAAAGAGCTTTAAGGTGTACATTTTACATTCACATATTATTACCTTTGTGCCACACACCATAGTCAAAGATATTCTAAGTCAGGACCCCGATGGTAAAACGGGAAAATGGATTGCCACTATTTTAGAATTTGACTTAGAAATCAGGCCTACTAAACTCATCAAGGGACAAAGATTATCAAAACTCATGGTTGAGTCTAATTTCAAATCTCTAGATATGAATATGGTTGATGCCTTGGAAGAAATAGAAGAGTTCCCAAATCCATTTACTGAAGAAACATTCATGAACTCTCCATGGTATGCTGCATCATTTATATGTTTCTTTATTTAAATGCTCCTCCTTCTCTGTAAAAAACAAAAGCTAGATTTGTAAAACAAAAGGTTTTAAATTATTGCATGATAGATGGAGTTTTATATTGGAAAAATGTTGTTGGGATACTACTAAAATGTTTACTTGAGGTTGATGCAGGAAAAATCATGCATGGAATGCATGAAGGAGAATGTGGAGGGCACCTGAATTGGAAGACCACAACAAACAAGATTCTCAGATCTGGTTACTGTTGGCCCACCCTTTTCTCAGATACCCACAAACTAGTAATGTCTTGCCACAAGTGCCAAATTTTTGATGGTAGAAGAAAGCTCTTACCCTTAACCAATCCAGAGAAAATTTTGTGGTAGACTTCTAGAGCTGGAAAATTAGCTACTGATAGGAATATCCCAAGAAAAAAATCTCTCCCTGAAAACCTTGCTGTCTTGGAGGATTTACACTTTGACTTACATCATACTAAGAACATCTTTAGAACTAGATCTCAAAGTGATTTAAACCAAACTGATCTTGAAACTACAGGTTTGCAACAGAGCTTTAGTAGAGAAGCTTCACCTTCTACTCCTCCCGATTCCCAGCTTCTTCACCACTTTAGCCTCTTTCATAAGCAATCTACTCAAAACCAGTTTGCTGGCCCAAGTGTTTCTTCCACTCCAATCCATACCACCACTACCAAAAACACTCAATTTCATCACACTTTCCCTCTTATCAATCCACCCACTGTAAATCCACCTTTTTTTCTATCCATGGCAACATGGTATGCCCCATTAGTGTTGCCACAACCTATGGTTCCCTTGCCAAATTACTATCAGTCTAAAATTCCCAATTTCACTGGAAAAGAATCTACCACAGCTCAACAACATGTATATAGGATGGAAGATGCTTTTGATTATATGGAAATAGAATATGAGACCATAAAGATAAGAATATTTGCTCAAAGTTTAGGAGGAAAAGTAAAGAAGTGGATTAAAGGTTTAACTCCTAATAGCATCAATGACCTTCCCTCTTTTCATCAAGCATTTATAAACAAATGGGAACTAAAAATCAACCCTCTCCAAATATTAGTAGAGTATAACAGTCTTAAAAGAAATCAGGGAGAGAGTGTTCATGATTACTCCACCAGGTTTAACAATATATACAATGCTCTTCCACCCCACATGAAACCCCCCCAAGGCATGGCCTTAGTTAAATATCTTGAAGGCTTTGATGTTGATATGGCCTATCAACTAAGGGAGAGAGATTATTCAACTCTAGAGGACATGCAGAAGGGAGTTGTGAGTGTAGAAGAAAACATAATTGATAAAAGAGCCAGGATGAGATCAGAGAAGAGGGTAACTTATAAAGATGATTCTGCACCCTCAACCTCATGCTCTGATACCAAAATTGACAACCTAGTGAAGGTAATGGAGAGAATGCTTGAAATGATAAACTTGAATGATAGAGTGCCACCAAGAGAAAACCAAAACAACCGCCAAAATAGAAATAGAAATCAGAATTTCAAGAGAGAAAACAATCAAGATAGGCAAAGAGATAATGACCAAAAAATTAGGCCCCCCTTCCAACAAAACTACGTAGATCAAGAGGAAGAAGGAGAGATCAAAAGGTTGGGAGAAAACGATGTAAAATTGATTGGATCAGACAGTGGGGATGATGTTTTCCACACTAAAGAAGATCAAGGTTTCTTCTCCTCAGAACCAAAGGAAGATACATATGAGGAGTCTGAAGATTATAAATTGGGGTTTGAGAATGAAATCATGGAGGTACACAAACAATATGATCTAAGAATCAAAGGAAACATAGATAGTCCAAATGAAAAAAAACACTAGCTCTGCTGTTAGGAAAAATACAGAAAATCAGCCTAAGAAAATAGAAGAGAAAACCTACATTTTGGCTAAGAAGACAGATTTAAACAAGGAGAAAAGCAACTTGCCAAATGTTGAACAAATTTTCCCTAGTACCTTTGCTAGTGGCCCTATTAAAACAACGCAGATTGACAGTCCTAATAAAACTCAACAAGTCAAAATTGCTGAAAGAAACATAAATGAGAAAATAGATGTAAATACAACAAAATCAATAGTTCCTTTCAGCCTTGAGGGAGGGATTTCAAAGATTAAAATTAACATACCTCTGGCTGAATTAGTGACCCAGGTCCTAAAAGCTCTGGAAGTGCACAGAAACCAGGTCCTAAAAGCTCTGAATATAAATGTTGATACTGATACTCTGAACTTGAGAGATGACAAGCCAGAGCTGTTTTTTGGTCCTAAAATTGAAGGAAAATACCAAGAAGGGGTTGTGCCTCCCTTCTATGTCAGTTTAAACATACATGACAAATCCTACACAATGCCATGTTAGATTCAGGAGCATAACACAACCTTATGCCCAAGGTTATAATGGAAAGCTTAGGCTTAGAGATTACTAGACCATATAAAGACTTATACTCATTTTATTCTAGAAGGGTCAAATGCTTGGGGTTAATTAAATATTTGTTTGTTAACCTATCTCAAATTCCTACCAAGAATCTTGTAATGGATATAGTAGTAGCTAACATTCCCCCAAAATATGGCATACTCTTGTCTAGATCATGGGGAGCTAAGATTCAAGGCACCCTTTAAATGGATATGTCTTATGCCACCATACCAGTGTTTGGTCAAACTAGAAGATTATATAGGGAAACCCTCATGAAATACATGGTGAGCAGCAAGGAAAAACCTCACAACACTCCTATTTATTCCACCCATTCGGACCTAGATTCCTTTATTTTATACAGCGAAGATGAAACCACCCAAAAAAAGAAGGAAAATGAGCAGGACATTAGTGCACCGGAGAATTTAGAATTGTCTTCCTCTCAACCTCTAGATACCTCAACTCCCAGTAGCCTTGAGAAACACAAAACAAATGAGAATGAAGTGGAAACACTTTGGAGAATGAGCTTTGATGGATCTTGAAAAAAAAATAGCGCAAGGGCTGGTGTATGGATACACAACACAAGAAAAGGGCATGCATGAAAATTAGATTTTTCATGCACAACAACGGTGCAGAATATGAAGCCCTTCTCCTTGGCCTGCACATACTTAAAGATTTAAAGGCCAAAAGGATATCAATACAGGGAGATTCTGAGTTAATTATCAGAAAAATCAAAGGGGAAGATTCAACCAGAAACCCCAGACTCAGAGAATATAGAAACACTGTGTTAGATCTCCTGAAAAATTTCGAAAAATATGAGCTTATGTTCATACCAAGAGCCCAAAATCACCTGGAAAACGAATTGGCTTTTGCTGCTAGTAATTTCCAAATACCACAAGTCGATGAAAAATTCATTATAAATGTGAAAAGAAGACTAGTAGTGCCTGATAAAAAGGATCATTGGTAGGTGTTCAATAATGATAAACATATAGAGGATTTCCTACAGTCAAAAAATGAGTTTTCGACAACATCACCAAGTTTCAGCCATGAAAAATAATGTTTACATGGGAAACCAATTCCTGAAATAGAGTCCTCCTCTCCTACTGATATAAATTAGTTTGATCATATTTTCAAGGAAAAATTATCTAATGATCCAAACCAGAAGGACCTCAAAGTTCTAGAATGTAAAGGTGATACCATACCCAAAGGCCTTGCTCCATTAGAACAACTCTTTGATTTCAACGATGTGGCTAGGGAACCAAAAGTTGAAACCATGGAAACTAATGTGGAAGAGCACAACATAGGCAGCCTAACTGAGCCTAAAATGATTAAGTTATCTAGCACCCTTCCTGCCCACATCAAACAGAAATACATAGCACTCTTCAAAGAGTTTATAAACATTTTTTCATGGGACTATAAAGATTTGAAATCATATGACACTAGCATCATTCAACATAATATCCCTCTTAAGTAAAATCAAAAACCTTTTAGACATAAATGAATAAGGATAAACCCTGTTTTATTGCCTGCAGTAGAAAAAGAAATTAGGAAGATGTATGATGCAGGGATCATTGTTCCTCTCAGATACTCAGACTGGGTTTCCAATCTAGTATCTGTCAGGAAGAAGAAAAGGGAGATCAGGATGTGTATTGACTTTAGGAACCTTAATAGAGCCTCTATGAAAGATAACTACCCCTTGCCAAAAATGGACCACACTCTTGAGAAGGTAGTTGGGTCAAAAATAATATCATTGTTGGATGGGTTCTCAAGTTACAATCAGGCTCTAGTCCTCCCAAGTGATCAACATAAGATAGTCTTTACCATGCCTTGGGGGACATTCATGTATGTCAAAATTCCATTTGGTTTGATTAATGCAGGGGCCACCTTCAGAGGGCCATGGACATAGCCTTCTTAGAACACATAGGCTATTTTATAATCATTTACCTTGATGATATTACTGTCTTCTCCAAAACTAATTAAAAAGATTTGAAACATTTAAGGAAGGTTTTCGAGAAATGCAGAAGATTTGGCTTGTCTTTAAATCCCAAAAAGAGACTCTTTGGCCTCCAAGAATGAAAGCTTCTTGGTTATATAATATCTGAAGAAGGGATCAAAATATATCCTAAAATAATTTATGGCATATTGAATATCAGCCACCCTAGAAATCTCAAAGAATTACAGTCTTTCATTGGAAAGATTGATTTTTTGAGGAGGTTCATCCCCAACCTTGTTGAGCTATTAAGAAACATCACTAACATGCTCAGGAAATAAGTAGTTGTTAAATGGACAATGCAAGATAAACAATCATTTGAACTCGTAAAGTAAGCCCTCACTCAAGCACCAGTCCTTATCAGTCCTGATTTCACCAAATTAGATTTCTATATTTTTTCCTTTGCATCTGAACATACAATAGCTGCAGTGTTGTTGCAAAAGAATAGCTCGGGGCAGGAACAACCTATATCCTTCTTTATTAAAGCCTTAAGAGATGCCCCACTCAAATATAATATCATGGAGAAGCAAGCCTTGGCACTGGTAAAAGCATTAAAGGACTTTAAGGTGTACATTTCATTCACATATTACTGGCTTTGTGCCACACACCGTATTCAAATATATTTTAAGTCAGGACCACGATGGTAAAAGGGGAAAATGGATTGCCACTATTCTAGAATATGACTTAGAAATCAGGCCTACTAAAGTCATCAAGGGACAAGGACTAGAAAAACTCATGGTTGAGTCTAATTTCAAAGTTCTAAATATGAATATGGTTGATGCCTTGTAAGAAATAGAAGAGTTCCCAACACCATTTACTGAAGAAACATTCATGAACTCTCCATAGTATGTTGACATCATTAATGTGTTGATTTATTTAAATGCTCCTCCTTCTTTGTCCAAAAAAAAATCCAAATTTGTAAAACAAAAGGCTTTAAATTATTGCATGATAGATGGAGTTTTATATTGGAAAAATGTTGTTGGGGTACTACTAAAATGTTTACTTGAGGTTGATGCAGGAAAAATCATGCATGAAATGCATGAAGGAGAATGTGGAGGGCACCTGAATTGGAAGACCACAACAAACAATATTCTCAGACCTGGTTACTATTGGCCCACCCTTTTCCCAGATACCTACAAACTAGTAATGTCTTGCCACAAGTACCAAATTTTTTATGGTATAAGAAAGCTCTTTCCCTTACCCTTGAAACCCATTAGCATTGAAGCACCCTTTCAAAAGTGGGGTTTTGAATTCATAGGGGAAATCCATCCATCCTCCTCAGCCCAGCACAAATGGATCCTCACAGCCACTGATTATTTTACCAAATGGATAGAGGCCATACCCACTAGGAATGCTACTGACTCTGTCATTATTAAATTCCTTGAGACCAACATATTGTCCAGATTTGGCTATCCTAGAAAAATAATCAGATAAAATGTTGTTGCCTTTAAATCCAAGAGGATGGTTGACTTCTGCCATAAATATCAAATCAACTTGGGCCACTCCACTGCCTATTACCCCCAAGAAAATGGAATTTCTTAATCCTCTAACAAGAGCCTGAACAACATCATCAAAAATTTGTTGGAGCAGAATTAGAAAGCATGGCATGGTAAGCTTATTCATGCCTTGTGGGCTGATAGGTTAACCACCAAAAATTCAATCAACATGTCCCCCTATCAACTGGTTTATGACATGGATGTTGTTTTCCTAACATCTTTAGGAGTCCCAGTCATTAAAATCCTTCAAGAAGTCCAAGTTGAAAAAAATGATATGCAGAGAAGGATCAATCAGACCATCCATTTGCAGCAGACCAGAGAGGAATTTTACCAAAGAACTCAAACAGTCCAAGAAAACATCAAAAGGTTATTTGACAAAAGGACTAAAGAAAATGACTTCCATGTTGGAAATGTGGTTCTAAAATGGGATTCAAGGAGGGAAGAGAAAGGAAAACATGGTAAGTTTGAAAATCTGTGGAGAGGGCCCTACATTATTCATTCCATAAGAGGACATAATGCATTTTTCCTGCAAGAATTTAATGGCGAAGAAGTTTTGGGAGGTACTGTCAATGGCATGATGCTTAAACACTATTTCTGTCAAGAGTCTTAGTTTCAAAGTTTTTAATCCATTGTACATACCATTTTCATAAATAAAAAGGGAAATAAAAATACAAAAACGATAGGAAAACAAAAAGAGGGCAGAAATAAAACAAGAAAGGTATAGCCCCATACCAAAAGAAAGGAAAATATGAAAGTGTGCAAGCTTAAATGCCACTACTTTAAAGAGCACTACTATCCAATCATACAACCTAATGAGGATTGGGAAGATTTATATTTACTTCTGATAGGATAGTGAAGAAGATCTGCCAAACTATTTAATCTTGGCTTATCAGTAGAATAGATTAGGATAGAAGAAAGAAAGGTTCAAACATGATGAAAATCTGAACCTAGAAGCATAAGAAAATATGGCTCTAATTCTCTCAAAACTTAAGCCAAGGAGAAGAAGAGAACTGGTTCTAACATGCTCAAAACTTGAACCAGCAAAGAAAAAGAAAACAACTCTAACAATATCAAAACCAGAGTTGAAATGAAGAAAAAGGGTGACTCTAAAAAGCCCAGAATCTGAGTCACAAAAGGAAGGAGGGATGCTCTAAATTTCCAGAATTTCAGGCCCTCACAATTTTGTTTCAATTTTCTGCAAAGTTTTAGTTCATGTGCAGCTTGTCTTTATGCCATGGATGCACAACAAACCATACATTCTAATCCTAGTCTGGCTATGTTTTCAATTTCCGTTTTAGAATATAGAGAATGGAGATCTGTCAGACTGTTTAATCCTGACAGATATTAGATTTGGTAGAGAAACTTATGAGTTCAACTACTTAATCTGAACTCATGGAGAAATAAGGGTAGCATTAGATAGGATTATTTTCTATTTGTAAAATAAAATGCTAGAAATATTTTTCCAGTCCAAGTGCACTCGAAGGAAGAAAAAGTTAGGACAAGTAGCTTGGGGTAGGTAGAGATTGTTGTTTCAAAGAAGTTTCATGTTACAGGTCACTAAAGGAGTTGCCAAATTGCAAAAGGTACCAGAAATAAAGAAAAGAAAATTTTCCCAATGGATAAGGCACTCGTCTGCTAAATCTAGAGATTACTGAGGTTCTGGACACCTAAAGGGCATGTTGTCATCCCTATGTGGATCCACTGTTAGCCACCTATAAATTATGAGATACCTACTGATGGATAAATTTTTTTTCAAGCCTTCAAGAGATATATTTCCTTTTAAAATCCATCATCTTGAAGTCTTATGATGTTTCTCTATCCTTTGAATTAATCTTCGCTACTGTTTCCATCTTAAAACCACGCTGATTCACCGAAGAAAGTTGTTCCTAAAGGCCTCTGAAACTACCTATTTTCACTTCCCCCCCCCCATTTTAATAAAGCCTTCTTTCATCTTTCAACCCTCCATTTAGCCTATGAAAACCTTAAATCCCCTTTAAACCTTCAAATATTCATCTACAGGTTTAAAAAACCCTTTCCTTTCTCTCTACCGCAAGCCTAAAAGACCTTAAAACCCTTTAAAAATCCTCAAAAATCATGCTTTTCCATTTAGGCCTTAAGCCATTTTTGGCCTTAGCCCCTTTTCACATATGACTCGGTGCCCATGACCAGGCGCTAAGCCCCATCGCTCATCACAATCAGAGTTTCTTTCCCTAACCGTTCCTTTACTTTTCCAAACTTCCGATGCGATAAGCGCCTTTTCTTTCGCCTTCAGTTTTTCCACTTTCCACAGAACCATGTATTTTCCTTATCATTGGCCCCGCCATTGCAATCGAAAAATTTTGATTCCATTTGTCCTTTTCCCATTCTCCTCTGATCCTCTGATCTAATCTCAACTGTCGAATCCACAAGAACTGACGCCCGAGATTCAATCGCGCTCCACCCACAGCCCCCGCCATCGCAATCGCAAAAGTTGTTTCCTTTTGTTATTTTTCCCCGAACATGTGATGAAATCCTAGCCATTGATTTGAGAAGATCTACGGCCATCGCATCACCTATTCCTCAACCTCTACCAACTATGCGACAAACATCGCATGTCATCACTTGGCCCACCACGTTTTCTGCCCCTGCATATTTGGACCTATTGCGTGTGATTCACAGCGTCCGATCAACACCTCATGATCCGACGGCTAACACTCCATATCACAAAAAATTTTATTCTCGAGGATTAACGTTTCAAAATTTTGTGAAATGGGCAGTTTTAAGGATCCACGTGTCGCCCGGTGTATGGAATCGCATTCCATTTTCTCTAAACCACCTCCCCCCATTTCATTTTGTGAAAACCACCCTTGGTTTTCCGCTATATCGCTGCCCTCCCCAATGTTGCCTCCGATTTGATCCTAGCCACTGATCTCTGAGATCGCATGGTCCATGTTATATTGTGATGCCATTCACTTGCTTTCCTTTTTTCTCCCGAAATGCTTCATCGGACGATCTCCACCGTAGATCACTGGGATCTAACAGTCCTCATTCCTCGCACCACCCAAACCTCCATTGGACCTGGTTATTTGCTCTGCTAGGTTTTTCACCGATTTATCTGCTGCAGTCACATTCTTCCTCATTGCTCCTCCACCACCCCAGAGCCTTTGCAAGCAGTCTAAACCAAGATCGTAGGATTTCATAATGATGTTTTTGTGTGTTTGCAGGTGTAAAAGAGTAACTTTGTTAGCAGCTTTTCCTATAGTCATGAAGGTGACAAAAAGGCTCAGATAGCAGTCTCATGGCCAGAAATCAATGTCAAGAGGACCAGAAACAAAAGGCGAGGTTGTGTCAATCAATGGATCAGATCCATGAACCCTCAATGATCCTCCGACTCAGCGAAACGCTCCACCTGTACACAGAACACTCAGAAATGGTGGAGATCACATGTCTAGTGGTAGAAGACATGGCATAAAAGATTAACAAAGCCCTTGAAGACATCAGTATAGAAGCAGTTTGAGAAATCAACAAATTTAAAACATAAACAGAGCCAAAACAGGTTAAAGTATAAAGGAACAGAGCAGTTATTGGTGCAGAAGCTGAATGACATAGACATTACCCATATCCATGCACACAAGCCTGTCAAGCAGTTATTACACCAAGGAGGCTACTAAAAACTGTCAGAAGCAGTTATTTAGAAGTATGGGAGTCCTCAAGGCCCATTCTTTCACTTAACTCACACCTAAGAAGATAAAAATACCACTCCAGATGGTTTTTCCTCCCAAGGACATTCTGTGGGTGATTTCTGTCATATCAAAATGGTCTCAAAAAGCTACAAAGTTATTGATTCTGTCTAGAATTTAATGAAATGTTAAAACACAGAATGGGGCATTTGAATTCCCTCTGCTATCTCTGATGTTCATTAAAAATTTCCTCACCTACTCTTCCTCATTTTTCCTATAAAGGCTCTTTGAATTCTCATTGTAAAAGGTTGGCATTTGGTGATTTCTAAAGTAATACATATTGCTGCTTTGAAGAAGCATCAGTGTTCTGAAGGAGTGTGGAGGTCTTTGTTTTTCTGTTGAATGAAGGAAGCTAGACCATTGGATCCATGATCCTAGTTTTGGTGAAGTAATTCTTATTTTTAATGTTATTTCCTGCTTTCCACTTTGTTCCATCATGCTTTGCTTACAGTAAGATAAAAAGTTTAGGTAGAGAAATGTATCTTAGAAGCACCTATGACTTGTTTATCCTTCACTATTTATATTTTTTCCAATACTGAACATGATAGGGTAGTCTAATAGCTCTCTTGAATATTCAGTTTGTTTTATTTCAGAAATTGTAAATTCATTTGTGCTAAAGACTCTTTAGGATTTCCCTCTTTCTTTTCCATTGATTATTGTATTCGAAATCTCCCTTTAATCATTAATGTTTGCAGCTTGACAGAGAGGTTTTTTTCAATCATACCCTCTGTTTCTTAATATAATTATTGTGTTAAAGGTCTCTATAATTGCAGTCCTAGATGTCTAAGGTGTTCCCTCTTCTTTGAATGCAATTTTATGTCTTTGTTGATTTAAGCTCTCAACAGTGAACTTATAGGAGGAAATAGGGTGTTCCTTGAATCCTTTAAGTCATTAAGAGAGTTTTAGTCTTCATTTCTCTTTTTCTTTGAGTGATTATATTGATTAAGTCCAAAAAATTGAGCTTACTGGTGGAAATAGGGTGTTCCTCGAATATTTTAAGCCATTGTGAAAGGGTTTAGTTTGATTTTCACTCTTAGTCCTTAATGTTCATCCCATTTCACCTATATTATTCAACAGATCCTTGACCAAGTTAGATTTTCCCTTTTGTTTCCCTTCCTTCTCAATTAGAACTATTTTGACTTTCACATGTCTCCATTTCCTAATGGCTTTTAGATTCCCATGTTGTATCCATACTGATGAAACCTATTTGTCCAACCAAAAAAAAAAACAACCCTGCACTTCCTAACTAGCCTAAAATCAACTTCTAAATCATTTAAGACATATATTTATAAACATATCGAGAGATACCTCTCTGAGACTAGGAGGGATAGATCCTAGAGCTCTAAATATTGGTTCTAATGTTGCCTTGTCTTTTGATTAGCCAATATATCAAAACACAGGACCCCAACAAAAGCAAAGATTCAAATATATAGAGCAAAATTTGAGCAACTCAGAATGAAATAAGATTGCAACATTGTTGCATACTTCCAATATTTTGATGGAATGACCAATACTCTGGAAGGATTGGGAGAGCCAGTTGATGAGAAGACCATTATACGAAATATTCTTAGAGCTTTACCAGGGAGATTCAACCCAAAGGTATATGTCTTAGAATACAGTGCAAATAAGGAAAAACTCAGCAGAGAGCAATTACATGGAGTTCTCATAGCATATGAAATGAGACTTGATGAATAAGAGGGTAGTTTGCATCTAGAAATTGCGTTCATTACATCTAAGAAAACTAATGAGGACAAACAACCTTCAATTGAAAAGACATGCACTTGCAAGTGTGAAGAAAAGGGAGATGATGGAGAAGGTATTTCAGATGAATAATATTCTTACTTTATGAGAAAACTAAAAATTGGTAAGGGAAAATTCAAAGGTAAACTTCCATTGATATGTTTCGGTTGTGGTGAGGTTGCACATTTCATAGCAAAATGTCTGAATAGAAGTGATGGCAACTCAAAAGGAACGAAAGGATTTAATAAATTCAACAAGAAAGGATCCAAAAGGAACTTTCTCTCTAAAGAATATAGCTCATCATCCAATGAAGATAATGATAGTGAAGAAGAAGCCAATGAGAGAGTATTGTTTATGGCCAAGCATAATAAACAAGAGGTATCAAACAGCAAAGAAGAAGGATTGATCATAGAAAAATTTTCTAAGGAATCAATCAAGCTTATAAAAGAGCTCAAGGCAGAGAAGATTTGTTCAAATAACCTTGAAGAAAAAGTTCAAGGTCTCAAAATTGAAGTTGAAGAACACAAATGCATTGAAGAGTCACTTCAAAAGAAGTTGGAAGAATGAAACCAAGAAAGGGAATAATTAGAAGCCGAGGTAATCTTGCTGCGTAAGTGAAGAAAGGAAAAACTATCCAAAACTATGCCAACAACTCAAGGGCATTGGAAGAACTCATCAACAATCAACGATCTTACAACAACAGAAATGGAATTAGTTACAAAGAAGAAGAAGCAGGACCTTCTCCAACAAAATACAATGAACCTATGAGATCTGACATGCAACAACATCCTTGGAAGACAATTCCTCGATGAATATTTCCATCTATATACCAACATATTTATTATGGATACTGTTATTCATGTGGAAAATTTGGTCATAAAGTTCTAGAATGTCGCACGTACCACAGGAACGAATACAATTCTAGGAGATTTGTCAAATATGAACCTCCCAGGGCTCAACGAAACATCAATAGAAGTGAACATTTAAGAAATAATATTGAATGTTACAAATGTTGAAACTTTGGACACATAACCAAAGACTGCAGACTTGAAAATCCTCCAGAAGAATATTTGAAGCCATAGAACAAATGAACATGGAAGAAGAAGAAGATTGATAATTGTGCTCTCACTCTCAAGGCTCAAAACAACAAATATGTTTGGTATTTTGATAGTGGTTTCTCAATGCATATGACTGGAGATAGAAATAAATTTGTATCTTTGAAAGAGAAGAAGGATGGAACCGTGTCATTTGGAAATGATGGATCTTCAAATGTTATAGGATTAGGTACCCTCACTCTCGAAAGAAAAGATGCTCTAGCCAAGAATGTTTTATTGGTTGAAAACATGATTCACAATCTTCTTAGTGTTGGACAAATGTGTGATCAAGGACACAATACTATTCAACTCCACAAAATGTGAAATTAGGAAAGGCAAGTAGGGTGAAATTGTGACTATAGAAAGTCAAGCTCCAAACCACATATATGTTCTGGATGAAGCAACTAAAGCACGTCTAATAACTAAAGAGGATGATATAATATTTGGTAGCAATGATGATTGACAAAGTAATAATTTTGCTACAAAGATGCAAAGTGATTTTGAGATGTATTTACTTGGTGAGCTGACATACTTCTTAGGGCTTCAAATATCTCAGCAAGAGAAAGGAATATTTATATGTCAAGCTAAGTACATCAAGGAAATGCTAAAGAAATTCAAAATGGAAGATTGCAAAACCATCCTTAATCCGATGGTAATAGGTTGAAAATTGAGCATAGATGACTCATCTAAGGATGTGAATCAAAGGTTGTATAGATATATGATTGGTAGTCTTCTATATGTAAAAACCTCCTGGCTAGATGTTATGCAAGCAGTTGGACAAGTAGCAATATTCCAAGCAGCATCAAAAGAATCACATATTGTTGCCATCAAAATAATTCTTAGATATCTGAAGAGAACAACATAATATGTCTTATGGTATCCCAAGGGTAAAAATTTCATTATTCATGCCTTTACAGATGCATATTGGGAAGGAATCATTGATTATCGTAAGAGTACTCATGAAGCATTGGAATATCTTCACTAGAAGCTTGGGATTCTCCCAAGTTCTCATTAGATTTTAATTATTCATAATATAAAGGGGGAGTGGAAGTGTGTACAGGTCCGGAGGATGGTTGTGTGTCAGGGGGAGTTACCCTTTGCCATTGATGTCAAAGGGGGAGATAATTTTGTAGGAAGAGGTGTCATGATCACAAGGGGAGTACTGTTGTTTCCATCAATGCCAAAGAGGGAGATCGTTGATCAACGGTTGTCATTGATGTCAACCCAAGAAGCACCAAGGGATACCCCAATATTGCATGGGAATTTTGACCTACCAATTTAATATATTCTCCATTAATAATTCTTTTTATGGTTTCTACTTGTCGAGATGTTTCCATTGATATATGGTACGCCATGTAATTCTTCACGATTTGAGAGATATTCATGTTTGAAGTTTGTACCCCCAATTAGTGGGATAAAACCCCATGGGGTTGTGGCATGGGTCATTGAAAAGTCATAATTAATATTTTTTAAGCTCTTAAATTCCCTCCCACGTTCACTTGTTGAAGCCCCTCTCAACCTAAGCATTTATATAAATTGTGATCCTCATATCCTCCTTATGCAAGGGATTTCGCCATCTGAAACAGGTCATCGTGGCATTTTCACTCTAAATTTTTTTATACGAAGGTTCAGAAGTTGAAATTTTTATGAGGCAAAGCCAAACTCTTGAGGAAGCTCGTGTAAACATTTTAGATCAAGGTGCAAAAAATTTTTGGACATATGATCTGTGGAATTTAGTGTTTTTGCAGGCTCCTGAAATTCATCTCAAAGAAGTGACCTTGGGAAAATCTCCATAACTCTCTCTCTGAGTATCGGATTAGAATTATGTAAAATGTGGTAGATTGGGCATAAATCTCTCTTGAAGAATCCAAATTGAGTTAGACCTGTGGAATTGGAAAGATGACTTAGAGTGCTACTACAATATTGAAAATTACATATTTGGGATATAAAATAATAGAGATACACCAGATTCAGTATCGAGATCCTAGAAGGAAAGAAAAAGCTAGATCATGTGTAGTCAAGGGCTGCAAAGGACTAGACTTTCTAGGGTAGCAAAGCAAAGCAAGGTGCAACTGAGGGTAGCATGAAAAGAGAAGCAACCAAGGTGTAGAACAGTAGCAAGAAGTTCATCACACGAAGTCTTCAAGTGGGCAGCACTGCATACAGTCATTGTAAAGGTATCATTGTACTAAGTCATTGTAAATACATTATTGAAAAAAATTATACTAGTGTCTATTTGCCAAGAGTTTAAGAGGAAGTGTCGGGAGGTCTAGGATCATCATTAGGTAGTTGTGTCATAGTTGGGGTTATGGTCTAGTGTGTCTTCTTCTTCTACATCATTCTATATCATCTTAAAGTGGACCATTTTCCCTGGTACGGGAGTCCATTATTATTTTATTCTTCTATAAGGTGGTAGGGTGGTGCTAGGGTGAGTTGTAGCTCATTAGGTCTTGGGGCATCCGTTCAGTTGAATACTGAAGAATCTTTAGTGTTGGGGCATCCATCCAGTGGGAGCTAGACAATATTTCTTTTCTATATTCTATGAAGTTGGAGCTTTATTTTCAATTGGAGTTGAATACTAAAGAATTATTAGAAAATCATTAGGTGTTTTTTGTCCGAGAGTGGGTTTCCACCTTAAAAAATATGTGCATTTGTGTTCCTTTTGTTTACTGCTATCATTGTACAAACATTGATAATAATTGAAGATTAACTAATGCTCTAATTGAAAGGAATACTAATTCACCTTCTCCTCCTCTCAGTATTTCCAACAACTTTTCCCAAACTAGATGAATTTCACTATTCAAAGTAATAAAAAACATTCAACAATGTGAATTATGAAATGTAATCTATGCAAAATAATATTTTTTGAAAACTATGCAATTGTAATCTATGCACAATTTCCTTTATATTTTGAAAGAATAGGAATGCACTCAATGCATTTTTTGATGAAATTAGAATATACGTAATGCGCGATTTTAATGAAAGAGAATGCACTCAATGCTATTTTTAGCTTTCAATCATTAAACAATATAATATAAGTTCAATGATGGATCTCAAAAAAGACTTTTCAATGCAATGTGATATAATGCATTTTAACAAAAAGAAAACTGTGAGACAAAAACTAAATGAACGCAAATTTCCTTAATGGAAGGATGAATGCAAAAGGGATGCAAACAAACACTAATAATGCAATCATTGTTTTAAACACTTTGTAATGAAATTCCTCAAAAGGCTACAAGATATATGAGTTCAGGCACAAAGAGTACTTCCAAAGCATGAGCTCAAAACAGGGCATTCATTCCCTTTTACATCAAGCAATCATAGAAAGAACAATTTTCGGCTAAACAATGAGCAATGTAATCCATGCTCACAAGCGAACAAGCGGACCAAATGAACTCGGATAGACACTTGAGACTTTATCACTCAATCAACCAAAAAGAAAAAGGCAATGAGCTAGAGATAGCTCACTAAGAAAGGAGACTAACTCAATGAATAGGGTGATGTCCCATGAAGCATGCAGTGAGGAAATTTATGCACAGTCCTAGAAAAAACTAGGATGTAAGGATGCACGTTCAAACAGGAAAAACAACCAAAAATAAAACCAACAAGCCAATCAAACCCACTTGAGTGAGTGGGAGAACATGCATATCATACAGAGAAAAGGACCAGAAGGGAAAGACACACTGGTGAAAGATTTAGGGAAAAAAACTTAATTTTTCACACACCCTGGAATTGGCATGACTTTAGTGGCTGAAATTAACACTAAACACACAACTTTCTAACTAACAACTAGCACCAATGGCCCATTGGCATGGATTTATAACTGAAAATTAGAGCCAATCAGCTCAACTATCAGGAAAATAAAAGCGCCAATGCCTCAAAAAGAAAAAAACGAATAATTTCTCCCAACCAAGACCAGACTCACCACTTTAAGCAAAAACTAAAGGATTGTAATTGATGAAAAACATAGGAACAAACAGGGAAATGCTCATTCGACTAAACTCGTCAAATGACTAAGACTTCAAAGAGTGACAAACTTAAAGGAAAATCCCTATCGGAGTCGCCAATTTGTTGTCCATGTAAATCCCCTCTACGGACAGAGGCAATCCCTCTAGCCCTAGGGTGGGTCTAGCAACTACGGGAACATACTAACATCTACCTTCCTAGATTGTAAATGAAATTCAGAGCAAGGAAGATAACCTACCTTGTCCTAATGCTATTTTTTTGTCTTCCATCGAATATTCTTGGTCCATTGCTCTTCTCGAGCTCGATACATGCTACTTCCAACGTTCGATTACTTGTACAGACAATCAAGAAACCATGACAAGTGTAAAATCATGACAAACATAAAACAATTACAATCTATCTAACTGATCAAGGAATGCTAGAAATCTCATTTTATATGTAAACAAGAATGGAAGATAAACATCAGATTCATTTTATTATGATAAAGACAAGGGGAGTTTACAACCAAGCCTTGATGTTGAGGCTCTCCTTTGGTAGGTGTGTATCCAAGCATGTTTGCAACACCCTCAAAAAGGTCCAAGATCTCACTATGTTCCCAACACACAAAAACAATGACACTCTACACTATTCTTATGATTGCTTCTCCTTTCTATCATCACTAAGGCCATAGAGTTGAAGGAGGTCTCCTTAAATAACAATGGAGGAGGAGGTTATGGGTCCTCAAATAATGGGAAAAGAGCTTATCCTTTGGAGTAGTTCCTATTTCTTGGGAACAAGAAGCCCAAAGGGGAATTCCTCGGCCATATCCTCAAAACAAACTTCCAGCTCTCCACCTCGCAAAGCTTCTAGTCACGTAAGCTTCCTTTCTATTTAAAAACCTTTCTAAAAGAGGATCAGCGTGGGTCCAAAATTAAGACAGAGCACCGATCGGTGTCAGTATCAGTGTAAATATTTGCTATTAGCGCGGGTCAGACACTGAGAGAAAGCATCGACCTTGAAAATAAGGCTTTTATAAGGATCTTCGAGAAAATTTGTAAAGGGATATGATTTGGCAGACAAAATGTGGTTCAGGGGTATGTATTCCATACTTGGAATGTACACAATGGTCACTATATAGGTCCTCCAGGATCAAGGAACGGGAAGTACAGGGACGGTGACAAATTTCTTTGTAAGAGTTGTATGTGAGGGATATGTGTGCATGCCTTTGATCATTTGAGTTTTTCCACTCTTTCTATCCACCCATTCCATCTACAAAGTCTCCCAATCAGTGGTGACTTTCCCCAAAGTAATCAACCATTGAACACCCAATATCACATTCGTGTCAGGTATGTCAACCACAAAGAAGTGATCAGTCAATGTATATGTTCCCATAGTGACTGATAATGATGGAAAATAATTCATGCATTGCATAGTTCTATCTCCTAGGACCAAAACAGAAATTCCCTAAAAAGCATCAGTGGGTATTGCCCTCCTTTGTACTAGTTGGGCATCAATAAAATTGTGGGTAGCCCCACTATCAACCAAAATAGAAACCCTCTGATTCAAGATGGAACCTTGAAATCTTAAGGTCAAGTACTCAGGTACTCCTCTCAATGATGCAAGAGCCCCTCCAATATCATAAAATGCCCCATTCCCATCTCCTGATGGTGTTGGTTCATCTCCTCTAGTGTTAGCGTTGTGACCTCTGCTTGGTTCATCTTCTTCTTCCTCCTTGTTAACACTGGAAAATGGTACAGTAGAAGATGACATTAATTAATGTCAATCCTAAGGATTTACAGGGCAGGAACACATTATGGAATCAAGAAGTATTTAAAATATCTAAGGTTTTGAGAAAATCATATTTGAACTAGTCTTAAATGCTAAATTGCGTGCTTAATCCTTCGAGAAGAGTGCCTTTTGCGCTCCTTTTTTCCCAATAAGCACGCATTCCTTGAAATGGAAAAATGTCACTTTCCAGGACCACACAAAGCAAAGGATAGTTACTCCTTATATGAAGCCACCTAAGGACAGCCACCAGCACCTCCTTAGACACTATGTGAGCACACAAAGAAATATTTGGAGCACACAATGGAATCATACCTCTCCCTTGGGTCACCATCCATCATGTACCAAGGAAGGGAAGGATTATTTGAAATACCCTATATAAAGCCACCAAGAGATGAAGAAAGGGTGATCATATTGTTATGCTAGCCAGAATTTCCCAAGCAATACCAGCAGTGTGTGACCCGAAGCTGGAGATAGAGGGGACTCGATTGTTGGCCACCCAACAATCCTAGTCCATCACAACGGAGAGAGAGGGAGACTACATCATAGGCAGAGCTTGGAAGCCAACATCCTTGCATCGGGACCTAGAACCATTGTCTAGGGGCCCTTTGGCAAGTGGGTAAAATTTCTTCTCCATATAAAATATTTAATAAGAAGAGGCCTTTGAGCCATCGTTTGTATTATTATCATTTTGACTCTCTTCAATAGATTTTGTATATTTGTGTTTTAGTTTTTAGTTTACTCTAAGCATACATTCGCATATTTTTTCCTCTAGATTATATGCTTTTGAGCTCCACCAAATTCTGCCTATGAACAATATTTTATAGGGGTAGACCACACCCCTTAAACTGGTGCGATTTTTTATACCTGTGCATCAAATCCACCACCACGGGATTGGCGACTCCACTAATGGTTTACAAGTTTATGTGGTTGTGCCATCTCTTGGAGGAGACCTTTGTCTATGTTGGAGAGTGGAGCTGATAGTCCTTTGATCCATATTATAGTCCCTAGATTCACTTGAAGTAATAGACTGAAGAAGGCAGCTCCTAATATTTTTACTTGCAGGATTTTTGTGTGCAGTTTCTTCTCATAGACATGCAGTGCACGCGTTCAGGACTAACATGCGTGCAGCAAAGTACACCTGTTACAGCCTTTTCTACGCAAGTTACATAATGAGATTTTTCTCTCTATATTTTGCATTTTTCTTCTTGTAAGTGTGCTGGGCAGCCCCTAATGTATTTGCCAGCACTTTTGTTGATACCCCACAACTTCTGAGAACTTACTTTTAGCTGCCTTCTGTAGGCTTAGAGTTAGTTTTCATTTAAAACTGGTTTGTTGCAAAAAATCTTCACATAGTTTAAGTAGAAGACAAATTAACCATTGCATTCCGAATGATTTATGTTTTTCAAATTCTGGTATGCACACTTAGATTAACTAGTCCAAGTATGTGGCCCAAGACCACACATGCATAGGCTAGTTTCATTTTCAAGTGTAGAAATTGTTTAGTTTAGTTCAATTTATGCATTAGGGATTGCGGGACTAGGACTGATTTGTCAATTAGAGAAAGTAATATTTTCTACCTTTGCACCATTCAATGATCCTAGGTAATCATATGAACACTCTATATTTACACTTTTCCATCTCCCTTTAGTTAGTCACATAGATTAACTAGGAAAATTTGAAAGCGGCCCTTTATCCGCAAATGTTTTCCATTTGAACCAGGAGCAACATCACATAGTTTAACTAGCAGAATTTTATAAAGGATCACCAATATCCATATGTTCAAACTATGAGATTGTTCACCATATGCTTACACACACTCACCCACTAAGAAAAGGAAGACACCTAAAACTAACTTAACCAAACTCACTAAATTCTCCCCACAGGGGCCACAAAAGAATTTATAGTTGAAGTTAGGATCAACGGGCTAGGCATCCAATAAGATGCCTTGATCATACTTCATATTGAAACATATAAGTTGTGTATTTAGGGAGCTTCAAATCCACCTATCAGCCCACGGAAAAGAAAACCCGAACGCGGCAGAGACCCGATTCAGAGGGGGTTAGGCTTAGGCACAGTGCATGCGGTATCAGTTGGGGCTACCTGACTTGGCTGATACTTAGTACTGTTAGCTGACTACCAAGTAGCCCAAGAATCAAATTCTCATGTGGGATGGTGGTTCTTAGTGGAAAAAAACTAGGGCATCCTTTATCCTATAGGTGACAGTGCGGGCAAGCGCTAGACCCTCTACCCTTACCTTGGTGGATTCTCTTCGGCTGACTGGGGGCGTCGCCAGCTCTTACAGGATGTTGTGCCAGAACTCACAAGAAATATTCTCAAGTCCTATTTACTTTTGAGTGTGTGAGGACGCATAGGTCTTCTGGGATTTTGAGTATCACGCACAAATAAACAAAAAACCATCTTTTTTCTTGATTGCTCACATATATTAAGTTAAAGGGAAAATTCGTTTCATTTTCGCTTTGTTTTATGTATGTGGCCTTAAATTTTTCATGATCATAGACTCTATTCTCTCAAAAAGTTTCCAAAATCTAACCTAGTCGACACTCGAATGGTCCTAACGGTACCTTATCGGTCCAGGCATTTTTTGGACCTCCCCCATTACAGGGAGGGGTTCTAGGTCTTTCGCCATTCAAGTGTCAAAGACAAAACACTGCCACAATAAATTGTTCATCCTTCACTAGAGAAACCATAGTTGGGAACCCTAGCTGGTCTCCCAACACCACACCACACACCATGCCCCCCTTAAACCCTTGGGGGCAGAGGAGCATGTCCCCTTCGGGAAGCTAGATAAACACACATCAGGGTATGTCACAGACTAACCCTCATTCTAACCATAACTTCATGTCTTCACATGTTGCCATGGCGTCAACTTCCTAGTCACCCTTCTTAGCTGTGTTGAATCTACCTGATTTAACCAAGCTCACAAATGACCCCATCGCACACGATCCTTCATGTCCTCCCATGCACACGAAGCTCCTTTTAGATATACCAAAGTTCGAAGGCAAGCAAGTAGAAGACCTAGGTAATAATGTAATGACCTTTCACTTGTGGTGCTCATCGAATATCATCGACAATATTATTTGATTGAGGCTATTTCAACGTAGTCTTATAGGAGTAGCCATGAAGGGGTACATGTAGCAACCTCCTGCTTCACATGGAACCTTTACCTCCCTCACTACCGCATTCCTCACTTATTTTCAGTTACCCATTCACCATGACTTGCAAATGGAGTTACTGAATCATTTTAGACAAACCCCCGCCATCCATATCTCTGACCATCTTCATGAATGGAGGCGTCCTCACAGTTTATGTAAAGCTAAACTCGACGATTGGGTCCTCTTAGATATATTCTTGAAAACTCTGATGGTGGATATTTCAAAGGATGTGGTGCATCAACATCCCACGTCCGAAGAGGATGCAATCAGTAAAGCCCAAAAAATTGAACTGATTTATACGCAGTCAGGATACATTTACAATATCCTGCCTAATGCCCCACACCTGCAAACTTACCAAGAATTTCTAGGCACATGAACTCTACAAATGGATGAATTAGGTCAATGAACCAAGCTTACCTAGGTAGCAGTAATCAAAATCCCGGTTACGCACATAATTCTACCCAGAACATGTCTCAACCCAGATTTCAAAGTCATCATATGCCTCAGCAAGATTTTACTAGTAGGGAGTAAGCGTATCACCAAGGAGGACCCTATCCTCCGACTGAGGGGACCCAGTACGTAGAAATAAACACTGACAGAAGAGCTCCCCCCAATGGCCAAGTGTAGCCAAGAGACAATGTTATGTTTAGTCCCAAGCACACGACACACCTACGCAAACCAATGCACAGGTGAAATTTGTGCAGCCATCCCAAAATAAACCACACCAGTATAACCAAGAGAACTACCCTCCTAACATGGTTAAGAAAAAATCAAAAAACAAGCCAAAAGGGAACCCTGGATAGGGGGGCAGCAACCAACAGTGCCCACCATGATCCCAGGCTGGAGGCAACTCTAGTAGGAATCAAAACTAGGATCCAAGCAACGCCTAATGGCAAGGAAAAAGGTCACCTCTGTGAACAAACCATTCTTGTTCAATATGTGGTGAGTACGAGCACTATACCCACCACTGTCCCGATCTCCCCGAGCTAAAAAAGCTTTAGAGTAACCGAGGAAAAGGAGGATCTTCCCAGCAACCTGTTGTTATGCATGAACCTTCCCCCCACAAAGGGACGGTTAGCACTCAACAAAAAACCCCAGATGATTCCAGGAAAATCAACCATGAAATCTACATGACTAGGGAAGAGATGTTTTCCAAACACAAAATCGCATTTACGACACCCCACTAGACTCCAATATGTCAGGGGCTAGTACTAGTGTGTCGACTGCACCTTTGACCTTTTCAAAGTTTCCTATGGAACCATTGCCAAAGATGGCAAAGGGACCTAATAGGCATGCAGGTAACTACTCTAAAGTGACCCATAATTATAGCATCCTGGATGATTTAGCTCAATCACCCACTGCTATGTCTGTGTTAGAAGTACTGTGGTCATGCCCAAAGCAACGGAAAGCCCTACTTTCCGCATTAGGCACTATCGACCCTGCCGATACGCGCATGATGGATTTTGATTTAGACAAAGCCACCCCTAGGCTTCCTTCCATGGTCGCCTTCCAGATACCAGTATCGGTCCAGAATATCACTATTCACCGATGTGTCATTGAAAAGGGTGCATGGACATGCATCATGTCAAAATATGTTTGGCAGAAGTTGGGTTCTCCTGAACTAAAACCCTCAGTCATAACACTTCGAACCTACGACGGTCGACCCTCGACCCCCGTCAGCCTCTACCAAAATGTCCCAGTCTCTTTAGCCGGAAAGACGATCCACGTAGACATTTAAGTCTTAAGACGCTCACTTGGATTACAATATACTCCTTTGGTGGAGTTATATGTACACCATGTCCACCATATCATCCTTTGTCTTCCACATTATGATGTTCCCCCATGAGGATTGCATCATTACTATAGACCAGCTGACACACATCGAGAAGCATCCCCTAACCAACACATATGTAATTCTACCCTATGTAGATACAACCACAGATGGTCTTTCATGGTACCAAGAATATGGCCCTGGCCAATTAAAACCATCGTTCATACTAGGGTCATTCCTAGGAGGTCCTCTGATTATCCCTGAGGCATCGCCTGATGCCATAGGGGCCCTAGTGTGCATGATGTCCACATCAAGCACCAAGTTTAGTCAGGACATGAACTCAAGTAGTAACGACACCGAAGCATCGGCTACAACATCCTCTCTAGCCTACACTACCTCCCAAACCCCTTTCCTCTACCCCCATTTGGCTTCATCTCCCAGCAGGTTTTTGCAACACTAGCATTGCCCAACATATCATTGGAATTCACATTTTGGTACCTCGTTCGCCCATCTAGAATAGGGGCCACCAACGTTACTACAACAGGGTTAAAGCCCCTTAGTCCTGAGGAGCCCCAACCTACCCAAGAAATGGTCAAAACCACCCCTGCAAAGGAAGTTCCCATTGTGAAACCGGTAATCATGGCCAAGAAAACCAAAAATAGAGGAAAGAAGATAGTGACCCCCGCCATTCAAAGGGAATCACAAGCCTACACCATATGAGATGTTATAGGCCACCCTACCCACATATGTCCGGAGTTGTACGAGTTAAAAACACTCCTCATCTCTGAAGCAGACATCTCGACGTCGTGTTCTCGTAAAAAGGAACCTACCACCAAAGGTAAAGCCAAACCACTGCATACCAATCATGCTTGCGCTCTCTGTGGCACTTATGGGCACTATACCCACCATTGTCCAGAGATACCATGATACAGGGACACCTTACATGTGGTCGAGCGATCCTATCAAGAGGATCCCTCCATCCAGTTTATCAACGACAAACCTCGTACCATCCTATACCTGCGGGAGGAACGATAGTCACTAGAAATACAACCATTTGTCCCTCCTCCCCCCAAACCACCATACACCAACCAGGAACAGGGGAACCTGGTCACCTCATCCTCTTGAGTTATTAGGCGCATCTATTATTGCAGACATCTTGATCATGTCTTTGACCCAAGGTCACCTAGGCAACAGTAATCTATATTCGAGGAGTGACCATGTGTGTTGATTCTATAGACAACTTGATCGAGCCTTTGACCCAATATCTCATAGGCAGCAATAACACCCATGGTACTCAGGAAGTTACCAGGTAGGTAGATTCTGTAGACATCTTGATCAGGTCTTTGACCCAAGATCACCTAGGCAATAGTAGTACCATGCATATCGATTCTGTAGATGGCTTGATTGGGTATTTTTCCCAAGATCACCTAGGTAGCAGTAGAACCATGCACGTTGATTCTGCAGACGGTTTGTTTGGGTCTTTGGCCCAAGGACACCTAGGCAACAATAATCAATACCCTGTATACTCATATGATTCTACTTAGAAAATATCATAACCTAGCTATCATGAAAGTTACCCCAGCACTCATATACCAACTAGGGACAAGGGAACTAATATCCCCCATTCCCCACACGGAATGGACCAATGGCACAATGTAATGCACCAGTCAATCTAGTGCAACCCTTCCTAGGCTCATCAAAAACAATACAACCAGGAGAACTATGACGATCCTCCAAATTCTTCAAAAAGAAGCTAAGGAAGAAACAAAAGGGAGATCTTAGATAGGGGGAAGTAATTGGCAACGACGGCACCCCCCCCCCCCGCCCCATGATCTCAGTTTGGGGGAAACCACAGCTAAAATCAAAACTAGGAGCCAAGTAACAGCTCCCAAGAAAACAGAGGCGATGCCACACATTTGCACTCCTGCAATTCCGGTAGGTATGCAGCCTCCCATATTCATTTTTTAAAGCTCATGCCTTTCAATAATGATTTATGAAAAGAAGATGATTTCACTTGAGGTAGTTGCTTTTGAAGGAAGAGCCCGGAAACCTTTTACAACACCATCTACTGAAGGCCTTGGAGAAGGTATCATTCTACCCTCAGCATGATAGAGTTCCATAAAATTTGCATATCCTAACCTCATTTCTCCATCAGAAATAAAAAATAGGATCCTCATACACGATCACGTTTATCATGTCCTCACCCTACACATGATAAACGTCCACGTTGGTCGGTAGAGCCTCCCCTCCATGGCACTCGTCGCCCAAAGTAGACCATATATCACAACACAAGTGATGCCATGGCCATACCATTTCAGTCCAGGAAGCACCTCGTGCCAATCCATTCATCATGCATAAGGTCAAGTTTTCCATTCAAACTCAAACCCCCTTCCCAAATGACCAGGTTGTACAAGCAGATTGAAAGCGCACCTCCGCACATCGCATTTGGCCCACTATACCTACATCAGCATAATCCCATCTCTGACACTTCTTCATCTGCTTCATCAACCCCACACATGAGACCCAACAATGGGACCCCCACTCCCAGCAAAACACTATCCTCATAACTTCAGTGAGTGAACCCTTTCATGTTTTTGGATACTCGTCTCTCTGTTTTGGACAAACCAAACCTCATTATTTTATTATTTTGGTAAGTGTACCAAGACCACAAATGATGCACTTTTCTGCTTCACCTTCATATTTCATCGTTTCCCCCATGGCAGCAGTCCCTCATTCTCCTTGGTCGGAGTATTTCACCCCCACACATGCACCATCATGACCTTCATATCCGGTTCACACCCACCCTAGAAGACTCCAGGAATTTTCCCTTCATAATTAACTATGACTATCGCCAAGCTGCTAAGGTATACTCCGACCTCGGGCCACTAAATCCCCATCATTTGTTTCCAGTCACCTCTCACCAACATTCCTATGTTAAAACCATCACATCTAGGTCCCCAACCCCTCAGGTCAATGACTCATGGTTCGATTAAGGCTTCCCTTTTGTCAACCTCGACACCTCTTTTCCAAAAAGGAAGAGGTACCTTGGATCACCCCTCCCCATGCAAAGGGGTATCCTCTAGTGGCACTGTGGGAGACATCATTGTCCACAGTTGTCATCGATCCTCCTAAAATTCAACTATGATAAAATATTTCATGTCATGATGGTATCGTACCTTACAACCATTTGACTTTGATTAAGATCCGCTGAAGACCTGTGCCTCCATAAGCGTCTCTATCAACAATGCTTACATGGGAAGGTCCCAGCCAGTACATGTGTGTACATTTCACAGCTAGATTCCATATCAATTTTATGCATATGGGTACCACATTCCACCTATCGTCAAAGAAAAAATGCCCCTGAGGGTGTCAGCAGTTATCGTCAACAACTGCCAGCATCACTACCACAGTAGTGACGTAGACAGCACATGTATTTGCCAATTTTGTTTAACTAGCCATAGCATCATGAGCATGGTACATGCCTGCCTAGTCGAAATTTTGTATATATGTTGTATATTTTGTTTTCTTTCAGGTTTCCCTTAGGCCATGTTCATATCAGAAACGGTGCAAGGTGTTGTCAATTCCAAGATTCATGCAGGCCTCTCTCTCTCTATGTGCACAATACAAAAAAGAAACTATAATGTATTTCAGCTATACAATCCTTCCTAGACATCACACATTAGGGGGAAACTGTTAACACTGGAAAATAGTACAGCAAAAGATGACATTAATTAATGTCAAGCCTATGAATTTACAGGGCAGGAACACATTATGGAATCAAGAAGTATTTAAAATCTCTAAGGTTTTGAGAAAATCAGATTTGAACTAGTCTTAAATGTTAAATTGCGCACTTAATTCTTCGAGAAGAGCACCTTCTGCGCGCCTTTTTGCCCGATAAGCACACATTCCTAGAAATGGAAAAATGTCACTTTCTGGGACCACACAAAGAAAAGGATAGATACTCCTTATATGAAGCCTCCTAAGGACAACCACCAGTGCCTCCTTAGACACTATGTGAGCACACAAAGGAATATTTGGAGCACACAATGGAATTATACCTCTCACTTGGGTCACCATCCATCATGTATAAAGGGAGGGGAGGAGGAATTGAAATGCCCTATATAAAGCCACCAAGAGATGAAGAAAGGGTGATCACATTGTTATGCTGGCCTGAATTTCCCAAGCAATACTAGCATTGTGTGACCCAGAGCTAGAGATAAAGGGGACTCTATTGTTGGCCACCCAAAAATCCTAGTCCATCACAGCGGAGAGAGAGGGAGACTGCATCAGAGGCAGAGCTTGGAATCCAAGATCCTTACATCGGGACCTGGAACCATTTTCTAGGGGCCCTTTGGAAAGTTAGAAAAATTTATTCTCCATATCAAATGTTTAATAAGAAGAGGTCTTTGAGCCATCGTTTGCATTATTATCATTTTGAATCTCTTCAATAGATTTTGTATATTTGTGTTTTAGTTTTTAATTTACTTTGAGCATACATTCACATATTTTTTCTTCTAGATTATATGCTTTTGAGCTCCACCACTTTCTACCTGTGACCAATAGTTTATAGGGGTAGACCACACCCCTTAAATTGGTGTGATTTCATACACCCATGCATCAAATCGACCACCACAATCCTCATCATTTGAGAAGAATTCTATGTAATATGCATTTCGAGTTGCATATCTATGTCCAGGTGCCCAATATTCTTGGAATGTGAAGAAAAGCTTCCTCTATTATGCGGATTAATCCCTCTTGCAAACAAGAGTGATCTCCCTAGTATCCTAAGGATATCTAGAAACAAACAGACAAATGTAGACTATTTTCTGTAGACTATTTTTCTTAAGAATTACTAATTAAATATGGAGAGATGATCCTACCTGAAGTCCAACACTTTCTCGGTCTTCAATCCAGTCATTCTAGAAGGTATCGATCCAACATATAAGATCTGCAATCAAAGATAAGAAAACAAGATCAAAATAATTTGCAAAATATGATAATTCCAAAGAAATAATCTATCTTAGTGATCAAGGAATCTAAGAATTAAATTATTCAAAAGATATATGAACAACTCAATGAGAAAATAGAACCCATTTGTGTTAACTTTCAATAAAAATAAGAAACCTTACAACCTTGACGCCTTGATGTTTGTATAGGTTCTTCCAGGGTCCCGAACAGTCGTTTTCTTCAGTTTGAAAAGACCCCAACTCTCTGAATTAGCATAAGACTATGGCTATGAGTATGTAATATCTCTCATGCCAATGATGCCAAATGTGGAGATTATAATTTCTTCAACAATTCTCTTCTACAAGCTAAGAAGTACATACCCTTGAGACTGAAACATGGTCTCAATCTATAGCAAAAGAGAGGTAGTTTCAGCTCCAAAAAGGAAGGGATAAAGCCCTCTCATCATGGGATTTCAGCTCCAAAAACCAAGGGATTACTCCATTTATGAAGGGTTAAAGGTTCATGAATGGAAGGGGTGAAGCTCTAGCAGATAACGCTTCTAGAAGACCCCAACTCAAAGAATATTCGACCAGTTGGGCTTCTAGAACTTACTTTTCTCTTTATTTTACCTTTTACAGGGGTTTGTAGTTCTAATGAGCTTTATGTGCGTGATGTACCACATTTTTTATAGAAATTAGCTATTGTACCATAGGGAATGACTAGGAAAAGTGCGAAGTTAGGCTTTTTAGGATTTTTAAGAGCTTTTCTCTAGTTCCAAGACTTGGTTTAGGAACTATATGTTTTTAGACTTCTAAGGAAGCAATAAACAGGTAATGATGAACCCATATAGATAGCTAAATGTCATGGTGACAAATTTTAGTGTAACAGATTACCCCCTAAAGTGTGAAGTCAGAAGAGTGAAATGCTTTATCATTCCAAGGATCAGGCTGCAGGCACACTAGTTGAAACCATGAAAAAAAAACATTCAATGCAAACATATATATATTTATATATATCATCGCTGAGGTAGTCATTCCCATACTCAAATCAAAACTCACTACATGTTCTGATACAGAAATGATTTTAGAATTACATGAAGTAGTAGACACAACATGGAAAAAACCATCTGTTATAAATAGTCTACTGTATAATGAATAATAAAATTCCTCGTAGCCTAGATAGTGGAAAATAGATCCAGGGTCTTGATTCCTGCTTCTCGAACTAGTACGATTCTATCCATGCGATTGATTGTGTCGAAGTCGAACATGGTAGAAATAAATTGATTACCAGTGAATAATGTGAACTATTAAAAAGTGTGAGAGAAACCACCAATAATGACGATGGCTCTCAAAGTACTCAGTACAATCTCTGAAATGTGAATTTGTGATCTGAATTCAAACATTTCACAGAATCATTCGATCAAAGGTGAATGATGCAACCTGTCGTCAAAGGAGAGAAACCTACCATTAGGGCATGCAGATCCCAAGGTACCGATAGAATTCTAGATCAAATTTTTAGATGATGAGTTGTTGTCAATAGAATGTGACCCATAGTAGGAAAGCCTATGACATAAAACCATTAGATGAAGCTTTGAAGAAATTTTTGCAAGGACTGCCTCAGGGATGGTCAACACAAATGGAGAAAAATGTTTGCAATTAATGGTTTATTAAACAGATCTCTTGAACACATAAATATACTGCAGATGGTGACGATTGACCTAAATCTAATACCCAGAAACTGGTTGAAGACTTTCAATGTGGTTCGATTAAATGTTTGGTCAAAGGATTTTCCCAACCCAAATATGAATGTGACAAAAGTGTCGTGTTCAAGAGTGGTATACAAATTTCTGAAACGAAGTGTGACAAGGGATAAAGCCCTCTCATCATGGGATTTCAGCTCCAAAAACCAAGGGATTACTCCATTTATGAAGGGATAAAGGTTCATATATGGAAGGGGCGAAGCTCAACCAGATATCACTTCTAGAAGACCCCAGCTGGGAGAATATTTGACCAGCTGGGCTTATAGAACTTACTTTTCTCTTTATTTTACCTTTTACGGGGGTCCACAGTTTTAATGAGCTTTACGTGTGGGATGTACCACATTTTTTATAGTAATTAGCCATGGTACTGCAGGGAATTACTAGGAAAAGTTCAGAGGTACGCTTTTAGGAATTTTAGGAGCTTTTCTCCAGTTCCAAAACTTGGTTCAGGAACTTTATGTTTTGAGACTCCTAAGGAAGAAATAAATAGGTAATGATGAGCCCATATAGACAACTAAATGTCATGGTGACAAATTTTAGTGTAACAGATTGCCCCCTAAAGTGCGAAGTCTGAAGAGTGAAGTGCTTTATCATTCCGAGGATTGGGTGTGATTTTCCCTTTTTGAACTCATTCAAGAAATCCTATGGTCTATTCCAGAGATAGACTGGTAGGGAATTTACTGGTCGTATCACCTCTAAAGAGAGGATGAAAACCAGAGGCTACCTAGCCCGTTCCAGACTCTGTCTATAGAGAATAGGTAAAACACAACACTTAGGGATTTCTCACTCTCCTTTGGATTTTAATTCCCTTGGGATCCTTATATCAGAAGATCTAATATTAGGACCCAAAAGAGGAGAAAAACCCAAATAAGTTAGGAGTGATGAAACATCCCAGATCAGGAAAATCCATAAGGGGCTTAGTTAGAACACTATATAAGAAAATCAGTGTAGAAATAGCACAGACTAGGGCTGGGTTCCCCTATCTTATACTATTTGATACTTATGGATTTAATTCCAGCAAAAAAAAAAAAATCAGCTGAAAGACATTAAACAGATCTCCCACGAATAACACTAGCTAGAAATCAGCCAAAGGGAAGGGTTGCAGTAACTTAAAACATTGTATTGGAGTATCAGTGAGCTAATAAATATGAAATGGGTTTGGAAAAACTTCAGGATCAATTATATATACAACAGCAAGAAACAAGATGAATTCTCTTCACAAGGGATGGGGAAAAGTAGTGATTTTGACCCAAAAATGCATGTATTCAAATATTTGCGTAAAAAAAGTGGAATGTGACGGTTTTAAGTGTTATATTAGGTCATTAGGGACCTATTATCAGAATTTTGGCTCAAAAAAATAATCCTATCTCAACTAAACAGTTTCTCCTTCTCAAACTAGGCTTAAAAACCCTGATTCCCCATGACTTACTTACTGCAGAATTTTACTGAAGCATCAGAGCGTACTTGATTGAATATTTTATATTTTTTAAGGTCTTAAAATTGATAAATCACATCAGAGACATTTACCATACAATTTACATGAAAATACAGAGAATTTAATGAAGAAATCCCTTGGAAAAGGGGCTGCAACAATGTATTGAAATGCAACAAGGAGATACAGCATTATTTTCAGGATGGCTTAGATGTTGAAAATTAAAACTCAGATATATGGAGAATATATGGATAAAACATCAGATCTATTATAAATATTAAAGCTATATAGTTTCCTTAACAAGATCCCATTAGATTTACAGCAAAATAATGCATAATAAACTGTAGATATGAATTACAAGTTGCAGTACTGTAGAACAAAAAGAAATTTCTGAAGATAAAATTTATTAATGAAATGATCAGATATATGGAGACATGGATCAAAAATATAATCCATGGATCACCAAGGGAAAGGCAAGCCCAACACCACGAGATCTTCCTCCAATCTGATATCAAACTATAGAACAGGAGACCCTCTTCAAAATAACACAAGTATGGAGCTAGAAACTGTGCTGTGGCTTAGATCCACTGAATAAAATACAAGGAAATGCAGATATGAAACAAAAAGTGGAGAAACACTCTCCTTGGAGGTTAAAGAACACACTCCAAGAGCATAGGCACTCAATACAAGCTAGATCTAAGCAGATCTAGAACACCACTTGCTGCAAATGACAGCAGCTGTAAAAAACTCAATGGGCCAGCGCTGCTCACGAAAATGAAGCTTGGTCTCCCACCAGATAGTGGCTCACTTCAAAAAATAAATCCTCCAATGATCCTAAAGGGAAGAGATGAAACCCGTAAATAGGAATTCCAATCACAATCCTCCACTAAACAACAGAGAATGGTATTTGTCTAAGTAGACAAATACTTCAGAAATATGATCCATCAACAACCTCTTCATGTTGCTCTCCTCCTTCTTTTATAAGATGAGAAATCTCTTGCAAACCCTAAACCACTTTGATGAGTTAACCCTCTTCACATTAGAGGCTCCCTTCTAGAACTGTGCAGTCCCTTTTGGAGATACAATGAACCTAGACAATGCAGTTGATTTGGTTAAGCTGGACCCAATCTTTGGCTCAAACCTCTTTCACACCTGCAAGTGATTATTTACATACCCCCAATTTCTCTTTGTTCACATGGGCATTGATTTATTCAGACTTTTTAGGATTTTTACATGTCCTCCTTTATTAATTTATTCATAAAGCATAAATTAAATAAAAATTGAATGTTTCCTCTTATCTAAGGCTAAGTAGGAACATTACAGTCCTCCCCTCCAAAATGTTGCTTGTCCTCAAGCAACTGACAGGGTAAGAGCTATAGTTCATCTCCTTCTCCATTGATGGCACCATCAAGAATCAAGTTTTCATCATGGATTAAGTGCTCACCAAGCCAATTCATAAGAAACTACTCCTCTAATGCCAACATGATAGGTGCATGGTCTGCCCCTTCAGGAGTGTAAAACTCAACATAAATTAACATGGGTGTAGCAATGTCACATCTAAAACATGTATCATGAAGTAAAGGATAAAGTTCCATCCCATGTGGTACATATAAACTGCCTACTTTTTTTCCATACAACCCCATAAAAAATACCAATATGTCATCTATATATGGAAGCAAAATCACATATAGGCAAACTGAAATCTGCACTTGAGGAGGTGGGTCACAATCCCACAGAAGGTACTAATGCAGTGCACTCCTTGTTTTCAGTAGATCTGAGTGTGATAGGTGGTACCCCCACCACATCTTTGCTGCATGGGTCACTTTTACATGGCTGAAAGTGAAGCCCTCATTAGGTGCCTTTGGGAAGCACCCATCATGATAGATAATTTCCCTTTGCACCTTAAGGGAGTGGCCAGCTTTGGAGTTTTTATTTGCCTCATCAATTCCATGAGATATAAATGTAATATCACTCCTTGTAGGAGCCATGGCTTGCATACATATGGTAAGAGAATGTGCCAAATCAGAAAAATAAACATGCTCTATAAGATCAGATTCCTTACCATTCAAATCTTTCATACTCATGGGGTTGTGCATGGGTATTTCTTCTCCTTCAAGAGTAGCAAGAGGTGGCTGGAATGACTCTTGCATAGAGCCCTTGGCTGCTCCAACTCCTCATAACTGATGCACTCTTGCAAGTGCTGATGTAGCTTCTCCGAATCAAAGGAGTGGTGCATGGATCTACTTTCTCCTTCCAAAGAAGAAAGAGTGAGCTGATTCAAATATTTCAAAGAGTCATGTGGCTGCTCCATTTTTGCATGTTTCATGCATCTTTGGAAATGATGATGTAGCTCTTCTTCAAGGCCTCCAAAATAAAAGCTCCTCAAGTTGATCTTGTTGAACCTTATAGAAAAGGGTTGGCTGAAATATAACTCCTTGTTTTTTACCTCCTTTATGCCAAAAGTGTCATGTGGAAAGTTGCACTTCAGCAATGTGTTGGCTGTGCATAAGGGCCCTTCTACTATGTGGCAGTAAATAGCAATATATATCAGCTTTACATGAAAAAAATAAGTAGAAATGGTGCCATACTTTCCTTCTAAAACATCATGATGAGTATGGAGAAATGTTAGCCCATGCTCTCTCAACAAAAGCCATAGCAACAAGGACCCTTGCTGCATCCTTGCATTATCAAAATGTAGATCATTGAAAAATAGAATAATGATAGACATGTGAGATGCCTCATCAACATAGTGCAAATTAGCTCCCTCATATACCACGGGGAGGTCATCCTCCCTCCCAAGACAATGTTCATTCATGAAATATATCTCAAACATAAATACATGTGAGCACATGAGACATACCTCAAAAAAAAGAAAATATATGGACATAGGATTAAACATGTAATGTCCAACCTTTCTTCTTAATGGCCACAACACCCATGCCTTCTTCTTATGCATCCCATCATTGAAGCTTAAGGCATGAGATAAGGAAGTAGAAATTTTTGGGTAGTGACCATACTCACCCAAAAGCAACCAGTGCAGCCATGCTTCTTGCTGGCCTGTATCATAGATTTGCAAGTGGCTCACAAGCCTCTTGCTTTCTACCCATCCTTCTTCATCCAAGTAGGGATGCCCCCAACCATTCTTTCCATTGGTATCTTCCCAATGAGTACTACCAAATTCCCCAAGAAAGCTTTCCCCTTTACACCTCATGGGATGTTGAGATGTAAACCTTTGGAGATCTTTGTGGGAAGACCTCTCACCAGTCAATCCATTGGATCCAAAATAATCCAAGTGTATAGAGAACCAAACATTATGAGGAGGTGGCACATTCCGCATGATACCTCCCAACACCTTGCACCTCCACACCTCCTGCTGCATGTTGCTCTCTAAGGGTGCCAAACCATAGTGGCACAGCGCTATGTAGGCTTGTTTCTCCCCATCAGTGAGGTGTTCCTTGGGAGAATTTGAATAAAATTGCATGTCTATAAGAGTCTCTCCCTCCCATGTGTTGGCTGGTCCAACTGCTACTATAGATACCTTTTCCCTCATGGGTAGGACAACGCTGGTACAAGGTTCTTCAAATGGAGAAGATGACTCCTCCTTCTCCCACCTTTCATTGTCTTTAGGAAAGCAGGAAGTGCATGTATCTCCTTCTTCCCCTTGAAACCATCTTGGAGCTTCATTGCATCTCCCTCCTTCCATCAATTGAACCTCCTTGGACAGGCTCTTCTTTGCTTTAAAAATGGATGAGATTAATCTCATCCTCTCCATCTTATGTTCTCTACTTTCTGCTTCATGCTTCTTCTCAGTGCTTCTCTAATAGCTTGATCTCACAGGCTGAGCCAGAGATCGTGCTCTGATACCACTATGATGTTCCATTTTTGAAATCATTCAATAAATAATATGGTCTATTCTAGAGATAGAATGGTAGGGAATTTACTGGTTGTATCACCTCTAAAGAGGGGGTGAAAACCAGAGGCTACCTGGCCCGTTCCAGACACTGTCTATAAAGAATAGGTAAAAAAAAACACTTAGGGATTTCTCACTCTCCATTGGATTTTAATTCCCTTGGGATCCTTATATCAGAAGATCTAATATTAGGACCCAAAAGAGGAGCAAAACCCAAATAAGTTAGGAGTGATGAAAAATACCAGATCATGAAAATCCACAAGGGGCTTAGTTAGAATGTTGTATAAGAAAATAAGTGTATAAATAGTGCAAAACAGGGATGGTTTCCCCTAGCTTAGGCTGTGTTAGAATTATGGATCGAATTCTAGCAAAATAAAATCAGCTGAAAGACATTAAACAGATCTCCCACGAATAAGACTAGCTAGAAATCAGCCAAAGGGAACGGCTGCATTAACTTAAAACACTATATTGGAGTATCAGTGAGCTAAGAACTCTAAATTGGTTTGGAAACACTTCAGCAGAAATTATATATACAACATCAAGAAACAAGATGAATTTTCTTCACAAGGGATGGGGAAAAGTAGTGATTTTGACCCAAAAATGCATGTATTCAAATATCTGCGTAGAAATAGTGGAATTTTATAGCTTTATATGTTATCTTAGGTCATGAGGGACCTATTCTCCGAATTTGGGCTCAAAAAAATAATCCTAGCTCAGTTAAACAGTTTCTCCTTCTCAAACTAGGCTTAAAAACCCTGATTCCCCATGACTTACTTACTGCAGAATTTTAGTGAAGCATGAGAGCGTACTTGGATGAATATTTTAGCTGATGTAGGGTATTATCATTGATAAATCATATTAGATACATTTCCCATACAATTTACATGAAAAAACAGATAATTTAATGAAGAAATCCCTTGGAAAGGGGGTTGCAACAATGTATTGAACTACAACAACGAGATGCAGCGTTATTTTCAGGATGGCTCAGCTGTTGAAAATTAAAAATCTGATATATGGAAAATATATGGATAAAAAATCAGATCTATTACAGATCTGGAGGCTATATATTTTCCTTAACAAGATCCCATTGGATTTACAACAAAATAATGCATAATAAACTGTAGATCTGAATTACAAGTTGCAGTACTGCAGAATACACAGAAATTTATGAAGATAAACTTTATTAATGAAATGATCAGATCTATGGAAACATGGATCAAAAATCTAATCCACGGATCACCAAGGGAAAGGCAAGCCCAACACCATGAGATCTTCCTCCAACCTGATATCAAACTATAGAATAGGAAACCCTCTTCAAAATAACGCAGTATGGAGCTGGAAACTGCATTGTGGCTTAGATCCACTAAATAAAATACAAGGAAATGCAGATATGAAATAAAAAGTGGAGAAACACTCTCCTCGGGGGTTAAAGAACACACTCCAAGAGCAGAGGCACTCAATACAAGCTAGATCTAAGCAGATCTAGAACACCACTTGTTGCAAATGACAGTAGCTACAAAACCCTCAATGGGCCAGAACTGCTCATGAAAATGAAGCTTGGTCTCCAACCAGATAGTGGCTCACTTCAGAAAATAACTCCTCCAATGATCCTCAAGGGAAGAGATGAAACCCCTAAACAGGAATTCCAATCACAATCCTCCACTAAACAACAAAGAATGGTATTTGTCTAATCAGACAAATACTTCAAGAATATGGTCTATCAAAATCCTCTTCATGTTTCTCTCCTCCTTCTTTTATAATATGAGAAAGCTCTTGAAAACCCTAAACCACTTTGATGAGTTAACCCTCTTCACATTAGAGGCTCTCTTCTAGAACTACGCAGTCGCTTTTGGAAATACAATGAATCTAGACAGCGTAGTTGATTTGGTCAAGGTGGACCCAATCTTTGGCTCAAACCTCTTTCACACCTGCAAGTGATTATTTACATAGCCCTGATTTCTCTTTGTTCACATGGGCATTGATTTATTTAGACATTTTAGGAGTTTTACATGTCCTCCTTTATTAATTTATTCATAAAGCATAAACTAATTCAAAATTGAATGTTTCCTCTTATCTAAAGCTAAGTAGGAACATTACATCGGGCTAAAGGCACACTGGTTGAAACCCTGAAAAAAAATATTCAATGCAAGAATATATATATATATATATATATATATATATATATATATATATATATATATATATATATATATATATATATATATCATCGTTGAGGTAGTCATTCCCATACTCAGATCAAAACTAACTACATGTTTTGATACAGAAATGATTTTAGAATTACATGAAGTAGTAGACACAGCATGTATGCATCCATATATTATAAATAGTCTATTTTATAATGAATAATAAAATTCCTCATAGCATGGATGGTGTAAACTAGATCCAGGGTCTTGATTCCTGCTTCTCGAACTAGTACAATTCTATCCATGCGATTGATTGTGTCGAAGTCGAACATGGTAGAAACCACTTGATTACTAGTCAATAATGTGAATTGTTAACAACTGTGAGAGAAATCACCAATAATGAAAATTTCTCTCAAAGTACTCAGTACAATCTATGAAATGTGAATTTGTGATCTGAAGTTGAACAATTCACAGAATCATTCGATCAAAGGTCAATGATGCAACCTGTTGTCGAAGGTGAGAAACCTACCATTAGGGCATGCAGATCCCAAGGTACTAATAGGATTCTAGATCAAATTTCTAGATGATGAGCTGTCATCGATAGAAAATGACCCGCCGTAGGAAAGCCTACGACACAAAACCATTAGATCAAGTTTTGAATTTTTTTTTGCAAGGACTAACTCAGGGATTTTCAACGTGAATAGAGAAATTTTTTTGCAATGAATGGTTTATTAAAATAATCTCTTGAACACATAACGACACTGCAGATGGTGACAATTGACCTAAATCTAATACCCAGAAACCAGTTGAAGTCTTTCAATGTGGTTCAATTAACTGTTTGGTCAAAGTATTTTCCCAACCCAAATATGAATGTGACAAAAGTGTCGTGTTTAAGAGTGGTATACAAATTTCTGAAATGAAGTGTGACAACTGGATTCATTTTCTCTCTTTTCTCCCACCATTTCTAGCAAGTACCTCTTAATTTTTGACAAGCTTGAGGATGATAAAATTTGCTTGTTATATAAGCTCATCCTTTGGATGAGTCCAACTTAGTATTAAAATCGAACCCTAAGAAGGAATGGTTCGTTCCTGTCTATAATTGACAGGTCCTTTACTGTTAAGTTTTAACGAGTCCAGTATAGGAGAAACTCAATGTTTTTCAGTTTTAGGGAGTCTGAAGAAAAACTTAAGAAAACTTCGTGGTTGTACTTTTTCGTAAATTTAGTCTCTCAAGGCTGAAAAAGGATAAACTAATATAGGAGAGAACTTTATTGACCATTTTTAGCCAATTTATACTTTTTTCGTAAATAGTCCATTTCAATCTAGAAAAGGGGTAAAATTATACTGAAGGGACGACTGTTCATTTCCTTTAACGAGTTTGAATAGTCAAGTACTCAGAAATCTTTTCATGTTTAGAGAGTCTGAAAAGGTCTTAAAAGAGAACTCTAGGGTTTTGCTTTTTCGTGATTTTACTTAGCCCGAAAAAGTGATAAAAGTATACTCGATGGTTTCGCTTTTTCGTAAGTTTTAACTAGTTCGAAAAAGTGATAAAAATTATACTCAATGGCCGAATTTCAATTTAATTAATGAGCAAGAAAAGACAGAAAGAGCTAGAAATTTTGATGTACTTTACGAGAATGAAAATATAGCTAAAGAATCTCTGGATTTTCATGAGTTTAATGAGTCTTGAAAATAATAGCTGAAATGGACTCAAGATAGGTTTCATTTTTACACAAGCTTGAAAAAAATAAAACTTTTCTTGAGACATGTTTCATTTTTACGCAAGCTTGAAACATAGGAAAACTATGCTTGAAAGTGGTTTCATTTTTACACAAGCTTGAAACATAGGAAAAATGATGCTTGAGAGTAGTTTCATTTTTACACAAGCTTGAAACAAAGAGAAATTTTCTTGAGATAAGTTTCATTTTTACACAAGCTTGAAACGTAGAAAAACTATGCTTGAGATAAGTTTCAATGCCCCCCAGGAGTAACCTGCTAGGAAACATGCCCCCCAAGCTTGATTTCATTCACCTAAGTAGACTACTGGTTACTAATAGGTGGATGGAATGAAGGTTCATTTACAAGATCATATGAAAGACTCGACTAGACACTTACATCAAAGACTCGACTCAATTAGGAGAGGATTTGTTTCATTTTTTAATGAGCTTGACACAGGAAAAGAACTATGCTCATGGTATCTATTTCATTTTTTAATGAGGTTGACACAGTAAAAGAAATATCCTCATAGACATGTTTCATTTTTTAATGAGGTTGATACAGTAAAAGAAACTCTCCTCGTGGGAACCTGTTTTATTTTTTAATTAGGTTGACATAGTAAAAGGAACTCTCCTCATGGGATATCTGTTTCATTTTTTAACGAGTTTGACACAATAAAAGAACTATCCTCATGATGAACTGATTCATTTTTTAACGAGGTTGACACATTCAAAGGAAATCTCCTCATGGGGACCTATTTCAATTTTTTTAAAGAGGTTGACACAGGAAAAGAACCATCCTCATTACCCATTGATTCATATTTTAATGAGGTTGACACAATAAAAGGAACTTTCCTCATTACCTACTGATTCATTTTTTAACAAGGTTGACATATTAAAAGAAACTTTCCTCAGTACCTACTGATTCATTTTTTAACGAGGTTGACACAGTAAACAAAACTTTTGTCAGGAACCTTGATCCTCTCTTCCAACAGGAAGAAACACATGTCAAGGGAAACTCCTCGATCATGAATTCCAAGAGGTCTTCATAAGATGGAAGAAAAGTTCTCTGGAAGGAACTCATGTCAAGGGAAGGGATAATAACATTGTGTTCAAATAAGCCCATAGGGTTTACCATGTCAATTACTAGATCTAAGACAAAGGAAGTCAAGCAAACAATGAGAGTGTCACTTGCATCAGTAACTAAAAACATGGGAATGGTTGCCACATAATTAATCCGTGGTGGGGTAAATACCACTTCCATATAAGGAACATTTATGGGTTTCAGATTATTGGTAGTCGAATCAAGACTAGCGAATGAATGTTGGTCAATAGTCACAATATTTCCATTGTGAGGGAAAGACATCACGCAAAAGAGTGTTGATACGATAGCTTTCAATGCATAGATATAGTCTCGCCCAAGGAGTAAATTAAAATCCAAGGGGCCTCGGACTACCATAAGATCAATACAGACAGTTTTATCTTCCAAGGTAATAGGAAACTTCGGAAGGATCCTTAAAAGTTCACTAACGGTTTTGTTAAAAGCTGACAGATTCTATGTATGAGGCACAAGCTGAGGGGAACCCAAATCTTGCCAAGCAGTTGAGGATAAAATACTAACAGAAGCAATTTCATCTATATTTTTGCAAGGCACATTCTCAACACATACCTTCAAAATGATTTGGAAAGGGATGGAGGAAGGAAGATGAGGTTCTCTCAGTCTATTTTAGTCAAAGGAAAAGTGTAATGTTCCCAAAATTTAGCTTTAAAGCTAAATGGAACATTAGAGTTAGCATTATCTTTCGTCATTGAATAAATGGGTAGAAGAGCCCATAAGTCTCCTAAGAAGGAATAAAATCACTTCAAGTTTGAAATGAGACACTCCTTGCAACTTAATAAAACACCTCCATGTGTGAACAAGGATAATATTAGGTTGATTCAGTCTACTTTGACTAAGTCAACAGCACAGATGTGGAGCAGGGATCAAGGAAGGAGTAACGCAGTTTTGGAGGGAGATGAATATCTTGATGGAAATGACCTAATTGGGTGGGACCAAGGGCAATAAAACTCACATTTTATTTAAGGAAGAGGATGGTAGCATTATTCATTATGTTTTAGATTATTATTATGTTTGCTTAGACTTTTGCTGCCTCTTGCTATTTAGGAGGTTTGTTGTGTTGTTTAGCACCGGGTGTTCCCGAGTGGGAATCCCACCTCTTTCCTTGAGGAGCCTTTTGGGAGAGTTTTCATTCATTTTCCACTTCAGTTTTTCAAGCCAAGCTTCAGCTTACTTCATCAGCACAGTTTCTACAGTTTATTGTGATATGTTGCAGGGTGCAGTAGTGGAAGGGATTGGAATCCCACTTTCAGGGATGGCTTATATTTCTGTAAATGTGTTTTTCTGTGAATGCATTGCTGAGCAGTCCATTTTTGGAATATCTTAAGATATTCCCATTATTGTTTATTTTCCCTATTTTGGAATATTACAGTGGTATCAAAGTAGAAATCTTGGCTCAGTCTGTCGATATGAGGCCATTATACTTAAGGAGAGATGGAAAGAAAAGAGAAGGCTCCATTATGTGAAGGGAGAAAGGAAGACAAGCTTACAAAGCTTCTTGCAATATCTATGCAGAGCTTTCAAGGAGAGCTGAAGAAAATAAGAATGAAGATGGGATATCTAGAGGAGTTTGGATCTAAAGCTGAATCTAGATTTTCACATGGCGAGTGTGAGCATGTAGCTACACATAATTAGGCACATCACAGTCAAGTGCCTAGATCTATATTGAGATGTATGAGAGGAGGGAGAATACCTAAGAGGAAAACTCTTATTGAATTGTTGCAGGATTATGAATCTCAAACTGAGGGGTTTAGAGATCATACCAAATTCCAAGAGTATTGCAAGATCTAGGTGGAGGGAAGCAAGTAGCAGTATGCAGATATATTTCTTCTATATACTTTTGGAGGCTTACCTACATGTTTAGCTGGAGCTTGGGTGAAGGAGATAGACTCCTATTTATAGAAACACCACATTTTTTAAGATGAAGCCATTAGAATTTCAATGCTACATTTCAGAGGTAAAGCCCATGCATGGTGGATTTTTGAATCTTGTTATTTGAAAAATTCAAACACTTTCTCTTATGCAAGATTCATTGAAACATTGGTGGGAAGGTTTGATGGGAAAATTCCTAAGACACATGAGCAAGAAAAAATTGAGAGAACAAAAACCTTGTATGTGATGGAGGAGACCATAAAATTCACTCCACTTCAGAAAACCGGGGGAGAAGGTGAAATCTTGCATTATTCATTGTTAGAGGCAATACCTCTATCTCACATTCCTAAGAAAGAGGGCATGGGGATCTATTTTTCACAAGATAATCCAATGATTAGGAGGTTTCCCATACACATTGATGAAGATGAGGGCAACAATGCTATCAAATCTAGAGCACATCTAGTACCTCATGCAGAGGAAGGAGGAGAACATGCTCTAGTAGGAGGGATTCTTGTATCCTTGCAAGAAGTTCCCTGGATCTCATACATGAAGCTCCAAGCACAATAAGTGAGCAGCTTGATTGTGAAGCATTGCAGATGGGAGGAGGTAGGAAGGAAGAGCAACATCACTTGATGAAAGGCACACACCCTCCTCTATTTCAGAAATCTAATGAAAGGAAGAGGCAGACTGATTTGTGCAGTAAGGGCAAGGGCAAGGCTTCCCAATCATATGTACAGTTTACTCTTGACATTGATGTCTCACTACATGGGGGCATTCCACCTGGGAGGCCACCAGATCTAGATTTGATGAAAGACATCTTGTCTTTGGATTCACCACTCTTGGATTTTGGAGAGGTGAAGAGTTTGGAGGAGAAATTTGGCATGGGGGATGTCAAAGTAGTAGGAAGCGGCATGAGGAGAGCTCCACATGCCAGATCACTAGCGCTGTCTCTTGGGAGGATTGATCCATATTGGAGATCTCAAATCTTGGTAGAGTACTCCAAGGATCTTGGTGCTTGCATGATTCTTGATGAACCTAATGGAGATGATAGATACATGGTAGAGGATATATTCATCTATTCTCATGGAAGAGTCTTCTTTACTAGAGCTTCCAAGCTCAAGGAGGAGCTACTACATGTAGCACATCAAGACTTCTTTTCCAGGAACTTTGATGAACATATTTCCTTGCCAGAGTATTTTATTTGGGAGGGAATATAGCATGATATATTTCAGAATATGGAGAGATGCATAGCCTGGATGGTGATAGAGAGGATGTCATAGCCACCTTCCTACTCATTAGGAGTGAGGGAGCCTTTTCAATTGAGCCATTTCAGCTCAAGGACCAAAGTACATGGTATAGGAGGTATACATTTGCATTATGATTTTCCTTTCTTTACTTTATATGAGCAGCATGTTGTATTAAGAAGACTTATCCCTTCTTATACTTTATATTATGATGTACTTGAGGCTACTTGCAGCATTGAGGTTGGCTATCTTGTTGGTGGTTTGTGGGGGAAGCCACATAATTCTTGGTGTGAAACATTGACACCAAATTGTATATTCATATTTCCATATTATGAGATGACTGTGGCAGCAAAAAAGTGGCTAGGAAATCACTTGTTAATTTTTGTTTTGATGCAGGCAAAGGATGCACTGTGCTGGTTCCATTGGTGGAACTATGAACCACTCTCCGGTTGTCATATGGAAGCTTGTTTTTATTGCATTTTGCTTCCATTTACTGCTGATATTTTTATGTTCATAGGAAGAATTGTTTGGAGAGTGCTGGAGGTATTAGAGATGCCCATTGGGAGCATGATTCTCCCCAATTTACATTTTTTGTATTTCAGGAGGAACCATGGGAAAACCATGATTTCCACATCGCTATTTTTCCCTTCTTGTGGGAGGAACCACTTGAAGAACTTGAGGATGCAATTCATGGTTGAATTGTTTGATGGGGAAACTTGGGCCATTCTTGGAGGCCATGTCAGTTCAGCCCAAGGACAAAAACAACCCCATGTTTACCATAAATGGAGAGAGAAACCATTTGGATGGAAGAATCCAATCTCTCCATGTAGCCCCAATACATTGTATAAAACTGGGGTTGATAATTCTTTTGATGATCTACCTAGGATGGCTCATTTCATTTGGATGATAGCATGGTTGAGGGAGTTACTCATTCAGCATGTTTTTCATCACTCCTACTTTTAGAAGGCCATGGGATAGGAAGCAATTTTACATCCACACTATCCACCTTTGATTGATATGGGCCATTTGGTTTTGCACACTTGGGAGGAAACATTGGATGTTAGTTTTATTGCAGATTATCTTGATGTAGTGATGGAGTCCATTGATGGGAGGCCACAAGAGGAGGAGGGGAGAAATTTTTCTCTCCCTATACATTTTATTGAGGACAAGCAAAGGTTTTGTAGGGGAGAACATTAGAGTTAGCAGTATCTTTAGCCGATGAATAAATGGGTAGAAGAGCCCATAACTCTCCTAAGAAGGAATAAAATAACTTCAAGTGTGGAAGGAGACACTCCTTGAAGCTTAATAAAACACCTCCATGTGTGAACAGGTACAATATCAGGTTGATTCAGTCTACTTTGACTAAGTCAACGACGCAGATGTGGAGGAGCAGAGATCAAGGAAGGAGTAATGCAATTTTGGAGGAAGATGAATCTCTTGATGGAAACAACCTAATTGGGTGGAAAAAAGGGCAAGAAAACTCACATTTTATTTAAGGAAGAGGATGGCAGCATTATTCCTTATGTTTTAGATTATTATTTTGTCTACTCAGACTTTTGTTGCCTCTTGCTGTTTAGCAGGGTTGTTGTGCTGTTTAGCACTGGGTGTTCCCAAGCGGGAATCCCACCTCTTTCCTTGAGGAGCCTCTTGGGAGAGTTTGAGTTCATTTTCCACATCATTTTTTCAGGCCAACTTCAGCTTACTTCATTAGCACAGTTTCTGTAGGTTATTTTGCTGTGTTGCAGGGTGCAACAGTGGAAGGGATTGGAATCCCACTTTCTGAGCTAGTTTCTCATAGGAAGGAGGTTTCCTTCTATCAGGAGATTTGTTTGGAGAGATATAGAGCTCATTTCAGATCTATGGCATTAGGCCACACATTTCCCCAACATTCCCAGCTTGTTACATCTAGGGAATGAATTATTTTTGGAGGAAGTTGCAGTAGATGGTCTAGTGGCTTCTTTGCAATGTTTCCTTGTGATTTAGGGATTCATCCTTTCATGGGAGGAAGCCTTTGAGGGATATAAGTCAGATCAGATATATTTCAGCCTTCTACACTCTTATTCTTTAGTTTTGCAGTGATTATTTGGTAATTTTCTAAAGATCACATTTGTATGCAAAGTGTATGACAAGAAACCCTTCCTAGGTTTTCTTGTACTTTGTATAAGGAGACTAGATCTCAGTTCTTAAGCATTATTGATCAATATATGAGTAGATCTACTTGTTCTCCAAATTTTTTAGTTTAAACCCTCATAATATTGTGTTGTCTCTTTTGTGCATAATTTATGAGTAGAAGTGTTCTGGGGTTTTGCTCATTTTCAGCTACACTAGGTGTGGGAGGCCTGTTTACCTCACCTAGTTTATTTTTTTTTATGATATCCTATTGGATTTAGATGCTAGATGGATATATATAATGGATCCAAGTGATATTTTACATTTTCATGTCTTATATTTCTGTAAATGCGTTTTTCTGTGAATGTATTACTGGGCAGTCCATTTTTGGAATATCTTAAGATATTCCCGTTACTGCTTATTTTCCCTATTTTTGGAAATTACAAAAAGACCTCATTACTTGGAGGGGGTTCTGTAGGAACAAGTGAAATTCCCCTTGGTGTATAATAATCTGATATAATAGGAAGAACCTGAGCAGTATCAATTTCACTCTGTATAGGGAGAGTGGGATCGACCAGATGAGAAATCAAGTTGACCACTTGATCAACTAATGGATCATGAACCTCAGTGATAGGAGTTTCACTCCCCAATGGAAGAGTGGGATTCAATTTACTTGGAATTAGATCAATCACCCCATCAGTTGCTGGTAGGTTGGGAGAAAGTTTACGGTAACGAGTTGGAAGTTGTTGCTATGGAATAGTAAGGTTTTCCAAAAATTTTGAGGCTTCAACCATGTGAGGGAAAATGTGAGTTTTATGAATCCCTTTGCATAACCTAGAAGGAAACCTAACTTTACCCTTTTTCCCAGGAGCCTGACAATCACTATTTTATGGATCAACAGTAAGTTGATGAGAATTTTCTGACCATACTTCCAAGACCTTTTGAATACCAAGACAAATGATAAGGATTTGGTCACCCTTACAAATCTTGTAAGGGAATTTTTGTTTATGATGCATGTTGGAGGTTTCCTCAACACTACTAACACTTGAAACCATGGTTGGTTGGTTGACTTATCTCTTATTTTTCTTCTTCTTCTTCTTCCCTTTCTTCTTCTTCTTAGCCACCTGGTTACTAGCGTTAAGGATTTTACCAAGTGAAGAGGAAGAAAGGGAGAAAGACATGTTGGTTGAAGAAGGTAAAGGGTCAACATGAGGTTGGTGATGTTGAGATGGTGAACTCTGTTGAGGTGAAGCATCCGTTTTAGGGGGAACAATTTGAGTATTCGGGGCCAACGAAGTTGAAAATAACCATACCGGTAAACCTATTGTAAATCCAGGTAATGAAAATGTAGCCATATAAGGAGGACCAAAATTTCAAAAGCAAGGAAAAGTACTAGGATTATCATTAAGAGGGGTTCCTTGGTTGGTAAATTCTGGAACAGTTGCCATTATATTCAACTCTAGTGAATTTTATTAACAATTTAACAATATTCACAATTAACAGTTCACACCTAACAATTAAAATTCACAATTCACACCTAAGGTCTCTAAAAATTAAAAACAAACAAATGAACACTTGCTTATAAATCTAAGAGTTAAACCACACACAAACAGTAGATTCCCGCACTAAAAACACTAGTTGGTGATGAAATCCAACGTCGTAGAATTTTAATGTAGACATGGCAGTTGGAACAGTTACCTTGACAACCTGCTTAATGAAACAGACCGGTGCAATTTTCTCCACTTAAAACATCTCGAGTGAAGAGAACCCTCTGGAGAGTCCAAGTTAGTCTAGTCGACGTTTGCTCTAGGTACAGTGGGACCTTCCCTCCACCGTCACCTTGGGAAAAATCCTAGAGATTATGGCCACTAAGGTCACCAACTGAGACAATTATACCTAGGGGAACAGTATACGATCCAATATAAATGTAACGGCAGAGTATCAAGCTCAATCCCCTTGAAGTTTCCTTGACATAATCCAAGGTTTACCAACAAGTGACCCTAGGCTCCTCCACAATGGCCTATCCGAGGTTTACCATTTTTAATACGTGCACATCTGCTATCTTTCCTAATGAGATAGGTGTGATTACCTCACTGGTTCAGATATGATCTCATGCTTGACTCTTTTAAGAAGAGCTTCCCAAATCACAATTACAACAATTGGAATTTTTCCTTATCGCATGATGCTACTTGTTTGTTTAGTTGCTTTGGAAAGTTAGCTACAACCTATTCCAAAGCACTAGCCTAAGTTAGATTGGTGAAAAGAGCCCTAGAAAATGTAAAAACTTCTAGATGAATTTTAATTAAGCAATGTGTTACTTGGCTATTATTACTCAAAGGGTAAATGGATATGAAACCAATGGTGTTATGACCTGACCCAAAACTGAATGCAATCGAATATGATAATATAATCTTTCACTTAGATGAATCCTAACTAAAGTAAGGAGAGAGGTTCCATTCACTTCCAATAATGCAAAAATTGATAAATAAGAGAAAATATAACAAATTCTCTAATGCACTAATTTCAGCAAGAAAAACTAATGCAAATCAATTCAAAACAATTTTTATTTTATATGTTTTTAAAACAAGCATAAAAACATGTAAATTCAAACCAAATAAACTGATCTAAATCTATGATTGATTTCTCCATAATGTAAACTATGCAGTTGTAATCTATGCAAAATTCACTTGAAAAGTATGCAAATGTAATCTATGCACATTTTTCATTCATATTCTGAAAATGAGAATTCTAATTGTGAAAATGTGATCTATGCAAGAGAATTATCAAACACAAGATTATTATAATGTAATATAAAGAACCAATCAAGTGTAAGTAAATAAAATTGGGTGAGAATTTCAAAGGTCAAAAAATAAAACACTCAAAGGCCATTAACACTCAGACACAATTTAGCCCCCCCCTGGTGAATGAGGGGGAAGTTTTTTTGCAAAAACAAAAGAAAAAAGATGCAAAATTGTTAAGAGATGAGACAAACCTCAAAGTAATCACCAAAGGAAATCAAATTAAGAATTTCTCAAAAAAGAAACTAAAAATACCCAATTAACTTAACGCAGACTAATGATTGTAAAATTTGCTGAAAGAAATTCACACAAGGATTTTGACAGTCAAAACAAGTTTGGGAAAACACCGAGACTCTAGTAATCTAGTACAAGAAAAGAGAATATTTAATTTTTCAAAAATTTTCCTTAATTCTGTAGGTTTTAATACAAAAAAGTGTGGTACCGCACTGTTTTTACACTAAAACTATGGAGGTTACTGCATTGTTTTTAAACAAAAAGTGTGGAGGCCAGAAAACATATAGAAAAAATAAAAATCCAGATCTAATTTTCAGGGATTCTAAGAAATAATTTACCCAAACCAGTGTGGAGATAATATAAATAAAAGAAATCTCAAAAATCAAATTGAAAATGAAAAACAAAACTAAGTTCAGATTCCCAAGTGGAGTCGCCATTTTTTTATGCAGATTAATCCCTCTTACGGACAAGAGAGATCTCCCTAGTATCCTAAGGATATCTAGAAACAAATAGATAGATGCAGACCATTTTCTGTAGACTATTTTGCTTAAGAATTACTAATTAAATATGGAGAGATTCTCTTACCTGAAGTCCAACACTTGCTCGGTCTTCAATCCAGTTGTTCTAGAAGGTATCAATCTAGCATATAAGATCTGCAATCAAAGACAAGCAAACAAGATCAGAAGCATCTGCAAAATATGATAATTCGAAAGAAATAATATATCTTAGTGATCAAGGAATCTAAGAATTAAATTATTCAAATATAGATGAACAACTCAATGAGGAAATAGGATCCATTTGTATTAACTTTGAATAAAAATAAGAAACCTTACAACCTTGGCACCTTGATATTTGTACAAGTTCTTCTGGGGTCCCTAACAGCCATTTTCTTCAGTTTGAAAAGACTCCAACTCTTTGAATCAGCATAAGACTATGGCTATGAGTATGTAATCTCTCTCATGCCAATGATGCCAAATGTGGAGAGTATAATTTCTTCAGCAATTCTCTTCTACAAGATAAGAAGTACATACCCTTGAGACTGAAACATGGTCTCAATTTATAGTAGAAGAGAGGTAGTTTCAGCTCCAAAAAGGAAAGGATAAAGCCCTCTCATCATGGGATTTCAGCTCCAAAAACCAAGGGAATACTCCATTTATGAAGGGATAAAGGTTCATGAATGGAAGGGGCAAAGCTTGACCAAATAACACTTCTAGAAGACCCTAGCTGGGAAAATATTCGACCAGCTAGGCTTCTAGAACTTAATTTTCTCTTTATTTTACGTTTTACGGGGGTCTGTAGTTTTAATGAGCTTTACGTGTGGGATGTACCATAGTTTTTATAGCAATTAACTGCGGTATTGCAGGGAATGACTAGGAAAAGTGTGGAGTTAGGATTTTTAGGATTTTTAAGAGCTTTTCTCCAGTTCCAAGACTTGGTTTGGGAACTTTATGTTTTTAGACTTCTAAGGAAGCAATAAATAGGTAATGATGAACCCATATAGATAGATAAATTCCATGGTGACAAATTTTAGTGTAACATCCTCCTCCTTCAATCTTTCCGGACATCATCATCAAGAGGTTTTTTATATTGACTCTCCATTGAAGGAGGAGCCTTCTCTTCTTTTCCCTTTGATGGAAAAGAGGTCTTATTCTGAAATGTTGCCTTTGATTTTGGCAATGCATATTGAAGGTCTCTAGACCATTCAATGGAATCTTCTAGGGTAGTGGTCTTGGTAGAATTAGCCAACCCATGAAGAGGTTCATCTAACCCATCGATGAACATATACACCCTTCTTGCTGTAGATAAATTAGGAACCATAACAGAAAGTCTTAAAAATTAAGAAATGTAAGTTTTTGCATTACCTAATTCTTTTAGCTTTGCAAGCCCCATGAATGGTGCTTCAAGATCTCTTCTATCAAACCTTTCCACCAGCCTTCTAGTGAAATATTAATATGCAGTTACATTGGGATGACCCAATGTAGACAAGCCACAAAACCACCAGTCATGTGCTTCACCCTCAAGGCACAACGCTACAATCTTAATGGCCTCCATTTTTGGAACCTTGTTCAAATAAAAGTAGATGTCAAGTTTCTCTACCCATGATTTGGTAGTGCACTTGGATGACCCATCAAAGTTAGGTAAGAAAAATCTTCCCATAGTGTGGTGCCGATCATGATTCTGAAAGAATCCACCCCTTCTATTGTGATGCCTTGGTCTTCTATTATCCATGATTTGACCAAATTCTTGAAAACTAAAGTGGTCCTTAAACCTCTGATTTTGAGACTCATACTCCACAAAATAGTCTTCAAGGGATTCTTGCTCTTAAAACCCTTCATTTCCCACAAAAACAAATGTAGGCATTGTAGAGCGTTAGGAAACTTGTGGTTGATGCACTAGTTGATCATTCCAGTGATGAGACATGCCAGAGCCTTCACCATGATGAAATCCTTTAGGGGATTCCATGAATCTATCCATTATCGTATCCTTGATCTCTCTGGAAATGTCTTGCATGTCTCTAAGAAGGATCTTAGGGAACTCCTTCTCTTCATCTTCTCCTCCAGATAAAGGGGTTTTACCCTTGTCTTACTTGTCATTTGTATAATCAAACTTCTAGTGTCTTATTCTTTGATACCTCTTCTCTCTATTAGTAAGATCCTCTCCTTATTTAGATGACATATTGGCTTTTCAATATGCACAGGTTGTGCCAAGATTATGCTATGATACCACTGTATTATTCCCAAATGGGGAAAGTAGGAATATAGTGAAAAATGTTGGAACAATAATCCAAATATTCATTTAAAAGAAATAGGCCAATATGGAGACCTTTCATATGTTATAACAGTAGCTAAATATGTATAAGAAATGGCCCATGAGGTACACAACAAGAAAGCACAAGCCTCCAATGGACAAAATCATCAAGATGATGTGTTGCAACTATATATAAAAGTTGGAAGACCCTTAAAGTGTTATTTTATTAGCTCTACTACAAAAAACTATTATACATTAGACCTAGGGCTGATAAATGCCTCAAAAGATAGATCTATTGCAGATCTTAGCACTATACAAGCTCCTTTGAAGAACCTCTTAAGGGTTTTCAACAAAACACCATATAAGAGTTGTAGATCTAGGCCCTAAGGATCCAGATCTACTGCAAGATATAGATATAGAAATTGTGGCTGATCTGATATGATCAATATAATAGCCTCCTCTAATAGATCCTCTAAGTGAAAGGCAGATCCCCTTCACTAGAAAATTAGCTCTCCAAAATGGTGTGCCAAACCACCTTGCAACTCCTCCTACAGAAATAACACAGATCTAGAAGTAAATTGCGTTGTAGGGATGAATAACCAGTTGGCATGATGCCAAGATCTGAAAATAAGCTCAAATCCCTTCAATATTTTCCTCCAAATGGAAAGGAATCATCCTCCACTGAAAATGAGAAATAAGATGGCCTAGATCTAGAGATCTAGTCCCCACTTGTTGCAACCTGCAAAAAAACCAAACCCTCAACAAGATCTGTGCTATAAATGAAAGATGAAGCTTGGCCTTAAGCCTAATAGTGGAAAATGTAGTACAAAAATCTTCCAAGAGGCCTCTCAAGGAAAGAGGTGGGATTCCTGATTAGGAACACCCTGTGCTAAACAAAACTCTATCTCAACTAAACAACAAGAGAAATAT
>JAXQQM020060592.1:0-48996 GCA_034641835.2 Pinus albicaulis
CCTGACGAAGGCGCTCACCAGGAGCAAGTTCGAATTCCACAGAGGCAGGATAGGGGTTGCAGATAATCCATATCTTGCTGAGAGGGAGTGTTGAAAATTCAGTAAGATGATGGAGCTTAGTGAAATGAAGTCACCTTCACTAAGTGGGCCCGCAGGCAAATTCTGGCGCAAAAATCTATTTTTAGACTATGTCTATTTTTAGACTATGTCTATTTTTAGACATATGGAGCATGGTCCGGGGATTGCAGTATGAGATTCTTGGAGAATTGGTCATGTTGGTAGAAATAGATGGGACTCTATTTTTTTGGACCTATAGGTCGAAGTCTATTTTTAGACTGCCTCTCCTTAAAATAGGGAAGTCAAATATTATTTACCCTTAATAATATTTGGACTATAAACTTGAGTTTACTCTCTTGAAGCACTTCAGTTCGAGCCTTGGAAGTGGCTCATGCATCTGACAAAGGAATCACGTGGTTCCTAGGGTTTGATGGCATCTTGCATGGTTGACTTCAGTTGGACTTCAGTGGCAGAAGTTTTGGAGGAGTTAACGGGACAGTTAGTGGAGTTGTGTTCTGTTTATCTTAGTTGAACTAGTTGAGATTAGTTTAACTAGCTAATCAATTAGTTATGAGTGGAGTGAATTAAATAATATTTAAATAACACCTTAGTAACCCGCTATTCAACCTTCAGGGCATCACCACTACAAAAGACATGATCGGGCTCAAAGGAGAATTGAAGAAGAGGTAAATGAAAGGGTGGAGTTAGCTATCGGGCATGACATCAGCGTGTATGAGATTTGCACTCACACTTGGAGGAATTTCCCATGATGATTGCGCTGTCAAGCCAAGGAGATTCAAACCTTGGACTTATATAGACAGCTCGGATCGCGCAATACAGGCAAGGCAATTACGGTGAGTTTTGAACCAAGAACCTGCTCAAAACTGAGGCTAGATTGTGGTAACTTCATGAGATAGTAACGGTACCGGTGAGGAGCATTAAATGAGTTTGTTACTTGATTTCTCCATTATAATATACACAATAGTCATGGGTTTTCAGCTATAATCTTTCCCCATACATACACCGTGTTAATGTGAAGGATGATTTGATGTGTTATCGCTTGATTTTATTTCCGCATGTTTGATGATCTGAGTGGAAGAGATTATGTGTTGCATATAAATTCAAATTGTATGTGATCAGGATAGTCTCGGTGGATAATTAATCATTATTCAGCAAATTTCTACAATAAATGTAACCTTCATTTATGCTCCTTGAATCTTTTGGCTGACAAAAATGAACCCTTTTAAGAGAATTGAAATTTGTTATCACTTTCATATAACCATGTCCATCCATCTGTGCAAAATTGATTCCTTGAAAGAGTGTGAAGATATCTGATGTGTCTGTGCTACGAAAATATCTGTTGTTTTCATAGCGTAGTAACTATGAGTTTGTAGAAATCTCTTAACATCCAATTCCTCTTGCTTTAACCCTTGTAACTTCATTTTTGAACCATTTCCATTTTCTAGCAGCATTCACACTTCAAAAACTAGGTGCTTTGTCTCTTGAAATCTTGACAAAATATTTAAACTGCACCTATAGCAGTTTCGTAGCGTGCTACAAAACTGATGTGTATGTCACCTATAGCAGTTTCATAGCGCGCTATGAAACTGTTGTGTGTCTCCATATTACACAGTTTCTTCATCACCTTTAAATCTTTAAAATATTTGCAGTCTTCTAATGATGAATTTGATGCTAATAGACCTTGAAATCAGTATAATTCAACTTTTCCATGTTTTCAAAAAGTGGTGTCTTTCCCAAAACAAAATTATATTAGGGATTTGCCACTTACTGTCTTACTTCTGCTGTAGCTGACCTTCTTCAGAGTTTTCCAATTGGATTTCAAGATCTTCAATGTGCCTCTTCAACCTCCTGTTAGTAGCCCTTAAATTTACATTTATCTTCCTCACAAATTTAGCCTCTTTGATTGCAGGCAGAGTCCAGGTGAAAAAATGAGCTTCACTGCTGACTGTTTCAGGTTTTGAGACTCTTTCAAGTTCCCATAGAGCTTTAATTCTGTCAAAATTTATCTTCTCCACCACATGTTTTCTTACTTTCTTCTCAAGCTTAGCAATTTGAATATTAGCTAGTCATATTTTTTCTTTCATTCCTTCATAACTGCTCTTTTCTCTTTGAGTTTGGAAAACTCTGTTTTTTTCATCTTCAAGCATAGGTGATGAAAGGTCTATGGGTTCCTTATAAACATTTGAAAATTCTCTAGCTTTATCTACCTCCACATCCAGTCCTTGCAACTTTTTTGAATTCCTAGTTAGAGGCCTTCTGAGCTTGAACACAAACTCTGAAATTTCATCATTAAAATCCAGCTTTTTGGAGGACTTGATCTTCTTGGATTTTCCTTCATCCAAATTTATAAAATATGCCTGCACTAAAGGAGTTTCCTCAATATGAATAGCTTGTAAAATATCATTCAAACTACCCTTTAAACCTGGATCTTCTTCTAAAACCAATGTTTTTCCTTTTTCCCTTGCTATTTGTCTTCCAGTCAATCTTCTCTAGGCTGATTTGCTAGTTGATTGTTCCTGTACTGCTTCCTTACCTTTGGTTATCCTTTTTTGTGTAGGTTGAGGGGTTTCTTGAATCATTACTGGTGTTTTAATCTCTAGCACTTTAACTTGTTTTCTAGGCTTTAATTTGACAAATCTCTTTGATCTTGTTTCTAAGGGTCAGTGGTTTCAGATGGTGATTTTTATTTGGCCCTAGGGCTAACACCTGTTCCATGTGTTTCCACCCCAAATCCACACAGAAAAAGAAACGCAGACCATTCTCTATTCACCCTCTGAAGTTCATGAAAAACTATTAATTTAACAAGACCATGATGAAATAATGAAGTTTCACATGCCTAATTTTTCATCTGCACCTTATCTGCCATCTTGGCTAAACTCCGAAACAAAAAGAAAGATAAATCTAGAGAAATTATTCCAGTGAAATGCAATAAGAGCTTGAAATGGTAAGAATACACCTTATGATATCTCCCTTCACAGGTAAAGTACCTTTGAATGTTGGAGAGCAGGTTAGCGTATGTATCCTTGACATAACCTCTTGGCACTGCTTTGGTTAAATCTATGTCCACAAACTCTGGTTTCAAAAATATTTTACAAGGTTCCATTTCAAACCTGAAGTTCTTGAACCACCTTTCTTCTCCCCTTGGAATCTTTGTCACTAAAGATATAATTTCAGGAGAAATTTGTAAGTTTAAACATCCAACCTTTGTATTTGAACCTGTGAAATTAATGGAAAATTCTTTTGTGACTTGATTATGACCTCCCTGTAGCCTTTCACAGAATCTCCAGCATCCTACTTTCTTGAAAGCTTCTTAAACTGATTTATCCTTGGTGAGAGCCTCTATGCCTTCAGGTTCCATTCTCAAACAGTGGCCTGATATGTGGTTTATTTTTTCCTCTGTCATCTTTTACTTGGAATCCCTGTGGCTTCAGAAAACCTGTAATAAACTGGCTCGCTTGATTAAGGGTTCAGCCTCGCTTGAGAATTAGTTCAATCTTGCTTGAGAATTGGGAGAAGCTTTGGTTTATGCTTACCATGAACTTGTCATTCGAAGAAAAACATGCAGCAAGTGTTTTTTGCATGAGATAATATATCCAAGGACAACCATCCCTTTTCAAATTTTAAAATGACTGATGATAAATGACCCCTAACGAATCTCATGATGATTATGAATGGTTGCATGTGTGAGAAAGGATTCGTGGACTGACACCTACTCATGAAAATTTAATGGAATTTGATGGATTTGACAGTTGGAAGGGATTGGTTACGAATCCCCTATTTCATAGCGCGTGTAATGTATTTTCAGGGTTTTGCGCTACGAAAAGACCAGCATTTTCGTAGCGCAAAAGTAGTTTTTAACACTATCTGTGCTACGAAAACGTGGTTTCGTGGCTTATTTGAAAATTTTTGCAAAGTGACTAAACATATGATTTCCGAAACATGAAATGGGACCCTTAGAATGTGAAACAAAGTTGTTGGACCTTATTTGATGATGGAGATGAAACTCTAACCTTATGATTTAGACTCTAAAAACATAAAAATGACTTAACCCTATTCTAAGACCATGACTTAGGAACAAATACAAACTGTCCAAGTTTGGAAAACTTTTATAGTGATAACAGAACGAATACATATAGTGATGTTATCCAATTTCTGACAAAATGATCCATAAAATTACTCAACAACTCCACTAAACAAAAAAATGCATATGATTATGCATTGACCTGCAAAGAAGTGAGTTAGATGAGCAAGAAAATAGAATACACGATTCTTAGAAATTATATCTTCTAATAAATTCAATCTCTTGACTTGAAAAAGGTGTGGTTCTGCAGTGGCTTTTGTGAAATTTGCAACATGAAAGTAATATGTTATAACTTCATAGCCCTAAATGGAAAGCATTAACTAGTTGTGGCCAGTTATCATTTCCAAGTAAAATCTGGAAACATATATTGGAATAATGGTATAAAAACGAACATAATACTTGCTTTTGTCTTGGGTTGAATGTAAAGAATCTTAACATGACCTATTTCAGATTACAAATTTTGCACAAATGATTGGTGTGCTTTCCATGTGTTTCAAGACGTTTTTTGATCTTGTTAATAGTTTCATATATGCATAACGAAAAATAATAAGTCATTAATGACTGAAGATTTAGGTATTTCCAGTTATATAGGCCTTTTACATAAATGCCAACATTTGCACTTAAATAAATTATTTAAGGGAACATAATTCTATCGTTATGCTCTCTTACAAATAGGGTGTAGGTTGCCTATAAACTACGTACAGAGAAATATGACAGGAATCTACTCACAGAATACAAATTGAAATGGATGTGTTATGATTCAAATGTTATTAATTGCCTTATTTTTATTGTTGGAAACTTAATCTTTATGGATTATGTGAATTTATATTATTTACTTGAAATAAAGAACAGATGATTTGTATAATTGAGACGAATATTTTGTCCTCTGTTTTTTTACAGTGCAAAGAGCCTTTCAACCTTTGTCAGTGCACTCCAAAAACATGATTTTGGCACATTTTTGTAAATTAGATGCAAAATGTTGAACAAATAAACCTACCTCCAAAAGTGATGATTTCTTTTTGGGCTTAATATGGCTCAAATGTAGTCTTAGGAAATTTTATTGACAAAAAAAATACAAGTGTCAATTATACAAATTATATTATGTTGTATCATTCAATGGAAAACATCTACAGAATACTATGATGTTTCCTAAAACATACCAGAAAATCACGTTATCTAACCTGCTAAGCCTTTTGTAATGTATAAAAATAATGCAATCAACAACTTTCTTGTATGAGACTGCCTTACTCGATGGTTGTTGTGTACTGTTCTATTTCTACTATTGTTATTAGCATGATATATGTCCATTGTAAAATTAAAAAGACATAAGAACAAACCATCTGCTTGAGAATGCAGCTCAATGCCTCATCTTTGTAACCATTTCTTGAGAAAGATAACCCCTTGCTGCCCAACACCAAAACTACTAGTTTTTAATATTTAATATTTATTTTTCTATTTGGGTTTCTGCTACAAATTTGAGCACTACCTTGTTCCATAGATTTTTAATGTAAAGGAAAATGCATCAATAAAAAGTAGAATTCTCCAATACTATCGTTGAGAATAAACTTTAAAGGTTTTCTACATAAAAGAAATATAAATGACAACAAAAATCATAAAGAGCATAGCTATTAATGAAAGAGTGAGGGTTCCTTTCTAAATAATATAGCAGTAGCTCAAGGGAAAAATATTGAGGACTTTATTGTAGCATGAGACTGCCTTACTTGATGGTTGTTGTGTACTATTCTAGTTCTACTATTGATAGTAGCATGATATATGTCCATTGTAAAATTAAAAAGACAAAGGAACAAACCCTCTGCTTGAGAATGCAGCTCAATGACTTATCTTTGTAACCATTTCCCGAGAAAAATAACCCCCTACTGCCCAACACCAAAACTTCTATTTTTTAATATTTATTATTTAATTTTCTATTTTGTTTTTTGCTACAAATATGAGCACTGCCTTGTGCCAAATATTTTTAATGTAAAAAAAAATGCATCTATAAAATGTAGAATTCTCTGATAATGTTGTTGAGAATAAAATTTAAAGGTTTTCTTCAGAAAAATAAATATAAACGACAACAAAATTCATAAATAACATAGCTACTAATGACAGAGGGAGGGTTCCTTCCTAAATAATATAGCAACAGCTAAAGGGCACAACATTGAGGACTTTATTGCAACATGAGACTGCCTTAATTGATGGTTGTTGTGTACTATTCTAGTTCTACTATTGTTAGTAGCATGATATATGTACATTGTAAAATTAAAAATACATAGGAACAAACCCTCTACTTGAGAATGCAACTCAATGGCTCATCTTTGTAAGATTTCCTGAGAAAATTAACCCCCTGCTACCCAACACCGAAACTGCTAGTTTCTAATATTTATTATTTAATTTTCTATTTGGGTTTCTACTACAAATTTGAGCACTGCCTTGTGCCAAATATTTTTAATGTAAATAAAAATTCATCTATAAAATGTAGAATGCTCTAATATTGTGGTTGAGAAGAAACTTTAAAGGTTTGCTACAGAAAAGAAATACAAACAACAACAAAATTCATAAAGAACATAGCTATTAATGACAAACGGAGGGTGTCTTTCTAAATTATCTAGCAGCAACTAAAGGGCACAGTATTGAGGACTTTATTGCAGCATGAGACTACATTACTTCATGGATTTTGTGTACTATTCTAGTTCTACTATTGTTATTATCATGAGGGACAAATTACAGGCAGTTACATTGTCTCTCATTCTTGTCACCTTGATAATGTTATGTGAATGTTCATACTTGAAATAAGAGTGAACTTGCATCACTTTTTACTTGGCCAATAAGTTTTGGCAGTAACTTATATATTCAATATTGTAATTTTTCATAATGATAAACATGACATGGAAGGCTTCCATACAACGTTGACTATATTTATATTTGCAGTTCTTCTCAATGAATGAATTTTTTTATACTACCTGTTGACCACACTTTTTCAACGACCCCATAGCAGTACACCCACATTTTTTAAAATGGAATTCATCATGTTCAACGTGTTTGCGCCATTCAGATTCCATAGAAAGACGACAGTTTTATGAACGATGTAAACCCATTCTGCATGTTTATGATGTAAATGATCTAAGTAAGACCACCATGTATGTAACAACCTAGGTAAGCCCAGTATGTTGGTGACGATTTCTATCCTAGGAGGTTTTTTGTCTCACTGATTTGCTTGTGTTTTTCGACACAAGTGATCGGCAGATTTTTCCCCTTCAGCTTCACCCCAAAGCTAGGGTGGATTTTTTCATCAAGATGCTAAGTGAGTCCTAGTGTTTTCTATCGAGTCTCTGTAAAAGTAGTTTGGGAATAATCCTAGCTAATTGGCTAAATTATTTTATTACAAGCTGCTTGGTCTACTAGATCATGTTTTGAGTCGCAGAATTGGGTACCTATTTGAGGGTCTATACGAATGGATATTCCCCCTTCATGTGTCTAAATGTATTTATCTTTTGTAAAGAGGGTTGGAAAAAATAATTAAATCCCCTCTCAGTCAATTAATTGAATTTTCTGGCCAAATTAATTAAAAATCCTCAGTCAGAAATTTAATTAATTTTAAGTCCTAGGTGAGCTAAAGTTCTTCAAAGGCAAAATTCGCTGGTCCTTAAAAAATAAATTTTTAAAGGTCCCAGGCCAAGGGAATATTGAGAATTTCAAGAAATTTTGGACCCTTGGGCCTAGGTGGTTAAATCAAAGTCAAAATTTTGAGGTAATTAACTCAAAAATATTATTTTTGAGTTAATTAAAAATAAATTAAATGATAAATTCGAATTTCCTCAAAATTAAAATTTTGACGGTCCAAATTAAAAGATGATCAAATATTTTCGACGGTCGAGATTACTTTGACATGGATCAACTGAACTAACCGTTGGAGATTTTATCTTATAAATTAGAGGTCTTTGTTAGTCTTTCAATCATCTGATCTCTGGATCATGCACTCGCTTTTGAAGCTCTCCTGTAATATTTTCTAGAATAATACAAATGAATACTTTGGGGTTTTATCTTGATGGTGGTGTTTCTCTTCATCATTTTATGGTAAACTTGTTCTTAATATTCTGCTGGTGATTATTTTAATGGATTGTTGATTAATGGCTCTTGTAAAGTAATTTTGGGTACAGGTATCTTTCCCAGGCTACTGGATCTAGGGTAAAAATATTAATTGGATCGAGCTAACTGTTATCTCTAACTCATGAAATTTTTATGTTTTATCACTATTTCTCTATTAATATGACAGTTTAAATTTAAGTTTGCAGAAATTTTCCAGATTTAAAACTGGTCGTTTCGGGAAGTCCTAGTTTGGACCAGCTAACTCCCAGGAGATAATATCTGAAGAGCCCTTCAGATCTAATTCCCCGGGCTTATCTTAAATTCTTTTTTTGCAGGGTTCTTTATTGGGCTTGTGTCTATCTCTTAAATTTTCATTTTCTAAATTGTGCTGAAAACAATTTAAATCTGGCCAAGAGGGCCTCTAATCTGTAAATTAGCATTGTAAATTTGTAAATATTTTCTAGGGTGTAAGGGTTTATTTATTTTTTGTGCATAGTTTTGGATCAGTTCTGTTTTTTTTTTGCAGGGTTGCAGGGGGTTTCTCAGAAATTTGTTTTTTTAGATCTGAGCCAGATCTAACCCCTAGAGGGTAATATCTAGCCTCAGGACCGTTTCTGCTGGCAGATCTGAGTGTTATTTTGTTACAAAAGAGGAAATCTCAGGTGCATCTAAATCAATATTCTGAAAATATGAGTTATGTTGGAAAAATTTTAATTGCTGGAGAAATTTCAAGTGTACTGGGTTTTTCTTGAGATAATCTTTGCATTCTGCAGTCATCTCCTTGCTCATTTTCTCTGCCCATATTTGCAAACCCGTATGCATTTAATTTGTTGTGGCTGCTCAATTTATATCATCCCAAAAACATTGCCTGCAAACAAATTTTTGTATGCTACTATTAATTCCTCCGTCTGTACGCTTCTTCCTCCCTTTGCCCCTCATTCTCCTTCCTACGGCTACCTTGCTGTCTGTCCCTTTCTTCTTGCGGCCACCCTTCCACATAAACCTGTCCGCAGCCTCTCCTTACCCATCCGCTACCTAAATCAAACCATACGCTGCCCCGCCTCTCCATTCGGTCGTCTACCTTTACGCACCCTCGACACCTCCATTACCTACCTCTCCCTTGCACGTCCGACTTCTTCACTCTCCTCCTGTTGTTGTCCTTTCTTCCTGTCGACATCCATCCCTTAGTCTCTATCGTCCAGCTCCTTCGACAACTCCCTCTCTGACCTGCATAAATAAAAACATCACGTATATTCGTTTTATTATTATTTTTAGTTTGGTTTCATTTTTTTGTTAGAATTTTAAATTTTTACGATTTTTCTTTTTTTTTTTACCTTTTAAGTTTTAGTTAGTTTCGTTTGCGTAGTTTTAGTTTAGGTTTTTCAAACTTTTGATTTTAGCCTTAGATTTATTTTTAGATATGGTCTTTAACTTTAGATTTAGTTGTATGTATATTTCTTAGTTTTATCGACTTTAGATAAAAAATAAAATAAATAAAAATCTAACCTTTTCAGTTTTGGATTTAATTTTAGTTTCTTTTTTTTAGTTTAAATATTTAGATTTTAATTTTTGTCCATAGTTTTAGTTTTATTTGTATATATATTTTGTTTAAAAATAATATAAAAATATATAAAAATTTAGAAAATTCTCAAAAAATTTACTCCATAGTCAAGAAAGCTTTTAAATTTTTATCTAAAGTTTGACTATATGAAATTTTTGTTAAATTATGGATTGGGATTATTTGGAACATCATAAATTCGGAATTATTGCTAATAGCTGGCATAAATTTGATGGTCATCTCATGATAACATTGCTGTGGGTTCAAAGTATTTTAATGCATAGTTGTGGTGCGTTTTATCGAATATCATTGTGGTAAATCTATTTTTCATAGCAGCAGTTACATATCAGATACTTGACTTTATTTTATAACAGGATATTTTGACTCCATAAGGCACTGGTTTTAAACTTCTAAATCTAATTGGATTTGTAAAAGCTCATAAATCTTAACAAGTATTTGATTATCTAGTTGTGTCTCCTGAATTGGCTGATTTTCAACCAGTTCTTTTCCTTCATTTTTGTTAGGGTCTACCTCCCTTAGTTTGCAAGGAGACAGCTTAGATAGAGAGATTGGAGATCAGGGTGACAACCCCCGATCTGAGCCGTTGTTGCGGTGCCTAGACATTTTGTGCGACAACATTTTTTGGTGCTGTTGCCGGGGATAGAGTTTTTCTGTCCTTGGTCTTAACGACATTTTCTAATCTTCTAATCTTCTTTCACCATTCATTAGCCTATCACAAGGGATCACATTTTCTGGCGTCATTTCATCTCTTCATCTTTTCATCATCTTATCTTTCATCATCTCACTAATCATTTCATCATTTACACCTTTAGCACCTGAAAATTTCAGTTGGCTTTTTGTTTGGGTGGCGACTCCACTTATTCATCTATTTACTCCTAGACAAGAATCCCCCCTAATATCCATCTGCTACTCTCGAATATTTCTTCTGTTTTAGAATTAGTTTTATGTTCAAGTGGCGACTCCAATTCTTTCATTTCTTACAAGAGTTCCTGCTAAGAAGCTCGCTTCTTGAGGACCTTTTGACTATTCTTGAACACGCATCTCTTTCTCTAACATCCATTTAACCTTTAAGCAGGTCATCATGGATGACACCTTTCCTGACATGCCAGAAGAGGCCATTCCTAAATTGCCTTTTTTCTCAGGTGGTTATCCAGCCATTGCTCTAAAGCATCTAAAGATAGTTACTTTTATTATAAATAAATATTGTCGTCCTTCACAATATAATCATGAAGATGTCAAGATACATATCTTTGATTATTCCTTAAAAGGTGATGCTATCGATTGGTTTCGAAATTGTTCTGAAGAGTATTGTTTACAACACGTCATCAATGCTTTTAAAGATAAATATATAAAACAAGCTGACTCCCCTTGTGTTCTCGGTATTATGCAAAATAATGAAATTGATCTTGTAGAGAACTCAACTATCAGCAGGAGATTTCCAGACAGTTCTCAGGATGAATCCACTTGTACCACGACAGCACAAATCCATGATAGTGGTGAAGCAGAAACAAATTGTCAAATCAGTGTTGACAACGATAAGCATCTTGTTAACGAATTGATTCAGATGGTTAAAGATATACAACGAAATCAAGCTCAGGTAATCAAGAATATGGAGGCCAACCAGACTCAAATCATTAAGAATATGGAACTTAATCAAGAAAAAATAATAGCGGATCACGCCAGGGAAATTGGCTCTATGCAGAGTAAGTTATTGGCCTTAGAGGAAAATATGACGATCATGGAAGCAAATCATGAGAAGGAGATGAACTGTATGCAAAATTTCTTCATGGCCATGAAAGCGGATAATGATGAAGCAATAAAAAATATGGAAATTGGTCAGATGTCTCTTCAACACAAATTGTTAACTATTGAAGAGAGTCATGTGAAGGAAATCAATACTATAAATATTAAGAATTCTAATCAAATGACTGGTATTCAAAATAAGTTGGAAAAAATGGAAGATCACACATGCAAAATTTCCAACCCAAGTCAGAATTGTCAACAGATCATAGACATCCTAGTTTGCTGAAGCAATTTCCATCTCATCACATGGAGGTCGCTTTTCCCATTAAGGAAGAATTAACTGTGGTTACAAAGGACGTTAAGAAAGACCAAGCTTATGTGTCACCTTTAACAGAGTATATTCAGAATAAGATTGGTCACACTCCAGGTTCATCAGAAGTTTTGTACAAGCATTTTCAAGATAAGGACAAGAAAGTCTCATTACTGACATCACAGCCCACTAAGAAGAAGAGAAAAAAGCAGAAAAGAAGAAGTAAGCGGTTTGATTTGTCTGATGGCCGAGAGCAGCTTGAAATTCGGATAAGACAGAGTCCTACAATATGCAAGATTGGACATGGCACATCTGAAAAGCAGCCTACAGACTTGCCTAAAAGCAAGCAAATGCTCAGCATGCACTATATTGAGCACATCTGATTCCACAGGGCATCTTTTGTATTGTATCTCTAACCTTACAACTTGTTATTTCAGCATTTCATTTTTGTAGTTAGAGTGGATATACTTTTCATGTTAAGTATAATAATAAATGATAGAAAAGCTTCTATTTTTCATGTGCTTAATGATATATGATGATATTTGGATGGACGCTACTTATGTAATTTTGTGTGTTGCTTGGATACAGATTCTGGATTCTCGCATTCCTTCGATAAAGTAACGTGTCCCCAAGTAGAGCCAGATGTTGACCACACTTTGTCAACGACCCCATAGCAGCACACCCCCATTTTTTCAAATGGGATTCATCATGTTCGATATGTTCGCGCCATTCAGATTTCATCGACAGCCGACAATTTTATGAACGATGTAAACCCATTTTGAATGTTTATAATGTAAATGATCTAAGTAAGACCACCATGTAAGTAACAACCTAGGTAAGCCTATATGTTGGTGACGATTTCTATCCTAGGAGATTTTTTGTCTCACTGATTTGCTTGTGTTTTTCGACACAAGTGATCGGCAGAATTTTTTCCTCTAGCTTCACCCCAAAGCTAGGGTGGATTTTGTCATCAAGATACTAAGTGAGTCTTAGTGTTTTCTATCGAGTCTTTGTAAAAGTAGCTTGGGAATAATCCTAGCTAATTGGCTAGATTATTTTGTTACAAGCTGCTTGGTCTACTAGATTATGTTTTGAGTCGCAGAATTGGATACCTATTTGAGAGTCTATACGAATGGGTATTCCCCCTTTATGTGTCTTAAGTGTATTTATCTTATGTAAAGAGTGTTGGAAAAAATATTTAAATCCCCTCTCAGTCAATTAATTAAATTTTCTGGCCAGAAATTTAATTAATTTTAAGTCCTAGGTGAGTTAAAATTCTTCAAAGGCAAAATTCGTTGGTTCTTAAAAAATGAATTTTTGAAGGTCCAGGCCAAGGGAATATTGAGAATTTCAAGAAATTTTGGACCCTTGGGCCTAGGTGGTTAAGTCAAAGTCAAAATTTTGAGGTAATTAACTCAAAAATATTATTTTTGAGTTAATTAAAAATAAATTAAATGATAAATTCGAATTTCCTCAAAATTATAAATTCGACGGTCCATATTAAAAGATGATCAAATCTTTTCGACGGTCGAGATTACCTTGACATGGATCAACTGAACTAGCCGTTGGAGATTTTATCTTATAAATTAGAGGTCTTAGTCAGTCTTTCAGTGATCCGATCTCTGGATCGTGCACTCGCTCTTGAAGCTCTCCTGTAATATTTTCTGGAATAATACAAACGAAGACTTTGGGGTTTTATCTTGATGGTGGTGTTCCTCTTCAGCATTTTATGGTAAACTTGTTCTTAATATTCTGCTGGTGATTATTCTAATGGATTGTTGATTAATGGCTCTTGTAGAGTAATTTTGGGTACAGGTATCTTGCCCAGGTTACTAGATCTAGGGTAAAAATATTAATTGGATCGAGCTAATTGTTATCTCTAGCTCTTGAAAATTTTATGTTTTATCACTATTTCTCTATTAATTTGACAGTTTAACTTTAAGTTTGCAGAAATCTTCCGGATTTAAAACTGAGCGTTTGGGGAAGTCCTAGTTTGGACTAGCTGACTCCCAGGAGATAAGATCTGAAAAGCCCTCCGGATCTAATTCCCCAGGCTTATCTTAAATTTCGTTTTTTGCAGGTTTCTTTATTGGGCTTGTGTCTATCTCTTAAATTTTCATTTTCTAAATTGTGCTGAAAACGATTTTAATCTGGCCAAGGGGGGCTTTAACCTGTAAATTAGCACTGTAAATTTGTAAATATTCTCTAGAGTTTAGAGTTTATTTATTTTTGTGCATAGTTTTGGTTTTGTTTTGGTTTTTGCAGATTTGCAGGGGGCTTCTCAGAAAAAAAAATTTAGATCTGAGTCAGATCTAACCCCAGAGGGTAAGATCTGGCCTCAGGATCGTTTGCTGGCAGATCTGAGTGTTATTTTGTTACAAAAGAGAAAATCTCAGGTGCATCTAAATCAGTATTTTAAAAATCTGAGTTATGTTGAAAAAATTTTAATTTGCTGGAGGAATTTCAAGTGTACTGGGTTTTTTAAGATAATCTTTGCATTCTGCAGTCTACCCCTTGCTCAAATCCTCCACACTATTTCTGCCTTCACGCATCATACGCTGCCTCAATCAATCCATACGCTGCTTCATCGATCTCATTGCCGCCCCATTCATTCCATTGCATTTCTGCTCTATTCCTTACGCTCATCCATTCTGCGTCTGCCCTCAACTATGTCGTCCGTACAGCGTCGTACGAACGTCCCTCTCCTTGATCTCTGCGTGTTGCTCTTCCCGTCGTCCGGCCCTTCCGTGTTGTCTTCTCCTCTTTCTTCAGCACGTCGTCCATAAGCTCCCTTCCAACCTGCACACATAAAAAAAAATTAAAACCAAAGGTCACGAATTATGCAATTTGCGTTTCATTTTTTTTTGGGTATGGTTTTAAAAAATAAATTGTTTGCTTTTGTTAGACTTTAGATCTAGGGAGAGGGCTTTAGTTTCGTTTTAGTTTGATTTTAGATTAAATTCGATTTTATTTTTTTTAGCTTTTAGTTTTAATTTTTAGTTTTTTTTAATTTTAATTAACGTTGGTTTTAGTTTGGTTAGCATTAGTTCTTTTAGGAATTTCAATTTATTTAGATTTTAGATTGTAGATTTTAAATTTTAGTTTAATTTTAGATTTTTTTAGTTTTCATTTAAAATTGTTTTAGTTTAGTTTTAATTTGTTTTAGAATTTCAATTTTTATTTTTATTTTTTATTTTTTAGACTTTAGTTTAGTTTTGTTTAGATTTAGTTAAATTTTTTTAGGATTTTTTAATTTTTTAATTTTTTTAGATTTTAATTATTTTAGTTTTAGTTTAGTTTAAATTTTTAGATTTTAGTTTTTTTACTTTAGCCTTAGTTTTAATTTTTCTTAAACATAAAAAATAAAATAAATTTAAAAAGGTCCAAAAATTTTCTAAATTTTCAACTTTAGAAAATTCTCAAATTTTTTTTATTTCATAGTCAAAGATGAGCTTTTAAATTTTTATCTAAAGTTTGACTATAGGAATATTTTAATTTCTAGATTGGGATTATTTGGAACATTATAAATTCGGAAATATTGCAAAGATCTGGCATTTCAATTTGATGGTCATCTCATGATAACATTGTTGTGGATTCAAAGTATTTTAATGCATAGTTGTGGTGTGTTTTATCGAATATCATTATGGTGAATCTATTTTTCATAGCAGCAGTTACATATCAGATACTTGAATTTAATTTTATAACGGGATATTTTGACTCCATAAGGCACTGGTTTTAAACTTCTAAATCTAATTGGATTTGTAAAATCTTGTAAGTCTCAACAAGTATTTGATTATCTAGCTGTGTTCTCCGAATTGGTTGATTTTCAAATCAGCTTCTTTTTCTTCATTTTTGTTAGATCACCTCCCTTAGTCATAAAGGAGACACTTAGATAGAGATATTGTGGGACTGTGCAGACAACCCCTAATCTAAGCCGTTGTCGCGGTTCCTAGACATTTTTGTGCGATTAAATGTGTCTTAAATGCAATCTTCCATTCATCTCCTTCTCTAATCCCTATTTGATGGTATCCACTCTTCAGATCTATCTTCGTAAAATGCTTTGACCCACTTAAGAAATCAATAAAATCATTTATGCGTGGCAATGGAAATCTATACCTGATAGTAATCTTGTTTATGGCTCTGGAATCAGTATGCATGCCCCACTCTCCTCCTTTATTAGGACTAAGCACGTATGGTACTGCACATGGACTAAGGCTTTCTTTGATCAGTCATTTATCTAACAACTCCTTTACTTGTCTTCCAACTTCTTCATTCTCTCGAGGAGTCATTCTATATGCTTCTTTGTTTGGTAAACTTGCACCAAGTATTAAATCTATGTGATGAATGATACTTTTGACTAGTGGAAATTTACTTGGTAATTCATCAGCAACTATATCAGCATAATCATCTAACAGATTTTTAATTTCCATAGGTAGATTATCTAAATTTGTAGAAGTCAAAATTACCTTGGGTTTACCCACAATAGAAAAATGTATTTCTTTCTCCTTCTTGACTTCTTGCATCAATTCTTTTCCACTAATCAACATAACACTATTCCCAGTTGCTCCTTTAGAAATGTGTGCTTCTTTCCATCCTTCTCTATGGTATAAGTATTCCTTTTGCCATCATGAATGGATTTTCTGTCAAATTTCCAAGGTCTTCCCAGCAATACATGGCACACGTCCATTGGCATCACATCACACAATATGACATATTTATATGTACCAATCTGTATCTCTACTTTACACTATTCTGTCACTAAAATCCGATGTCCCTTTTGCAGCCACAACATGTGAACACGTAATCACATTGCTGACTAATTTTCGGATGCTCCTGCATCACTTGCAAAATTCTAACACCAACATCTAGAAGACACAATTTTCTCAACACTTGTACTTTCACTCCTTGACATTCTATAACCTTTTGAAATAGTGATAGATGCCTCCCAATTCACTAGCCATTTTTCTTAAGTACGGAGGAAAACCAATGGTTTGTCTCTATAAATCTCCCATGCCAAGTTGAAATGTAGAATTTATGATGAGGAATCCATACCGTAGTTCAAGTGCTTAACAATATCCCATGCCAAGTAGAAACACATCATTTATGATGAGGAATCCATGCCCTAGTTCAAGTACACAAAGAAACTATTTTGCATACGAACAACCAAACATTCGAATTGCTCAACTCCTTTAGGCTAAATCCAAAAAACATTTCCACTTGAGATAGGCATCTTATTTGCAATAATTCCACTCATGATATAATAATAAGGAAGCCACAAACAAAGTGGAAACCCTTCTCAACCACTCCCTCACATGTACACTTGTTAGTGTATTAGGCACCCCATGTAATCAAAGTCTGTTAGATATGATTTGTATAGCATGTTGTGAGCCATTGGAGTAAATGTCATCCTTCTCAAAATTTTTGCTGAGTTTAAGATTCATTATGTGCTTAACATTAACAACCTAGATTTATATTAGTGGTTGAATACAAAGGAGGAAAAATTTATACACCCCCAAGATATTGTTATAAATGCCTAACATATTTTCCAAAAAGACACATCGCTAGATACTACAAGGGAAACAAGGGGTGTCAAGGCCCGAGTTGGCACCAAGCCCAACGCATGCCCATGATTGCCCACAAACACTTGGATATTGCGAAAAACTTAGTTGGAACCGAGTTGAGGAAAGATCACATGATGACAAGGTGCCCACACATGTGACGAGGAAGCGACTTGGAAAAAACTTGGAGTGCACGACACGAGAGCACCCACACAAAGAAGGGGTACCGAGGTCGACAAGGCGTCAATGGGCAGTGTGCACAAGTTGAGGAGCGCATGCTCGGAAATAAATATTTCCTTGGCTATTGGTTATTAAATGCGGTTGGGAATATACTGCCCACCATTAGATTTAAATTTGTTTAAATCTAACGATGGGTAGTATATTCCCAACCACATTTAATAACCAATAGCCAAGGAAATAATGTTTGCCCGCATGCTCTTAGTGTGTCTGCACAAAAGCGGGGCACTGGGCATTGCAACAGGCGAGACATAATGGGCACATCGCAATGGAGATCGCCCACCCACATGACATAACGGAGAGCACACGGAGGGGAAGACGAACATAAAAAGGAAATAGCCCAACTTAGAGACTTGCGCCCACAGCGCGCCCGCACCAAGGAGGGGCGCTCGGGCGCCACGACATAACCTGCAAGGAAAGTAAGGGTGTGGTAAGTGAGTTGAGGGGCAGCGACAAAGGAGTAAGTGACACAACAATTGCAACGAGAAAGGAAGTGTGGAGCATACGGTGGAAAATCACCCAGGGGGGCGTGCCTGCCCATAGGCAGGTTGGCCCAGGGGTATGCTTGCCCACCCATAGGCAGGTTGGCCTAGCGATGCGCTTGCCTGTCAAGGGGTGCCTGCACAAGGAAGAAGGGTCGACTCAATGTATTGAAGGGGTGTCAGTGCATGGAAATAGAAGTGGTTGAACGCGTATAAAATTTAAATGAAGAGAAGAGTTTCAAGCCCACGAGTCAGCGTTCCTTGACTCAGGCGAGTCGGGCGCCCCACACGGGTGCACATAGGCAATACGACAGACGGGCGTGCCCACGGGCACCTCGGGTCATATCGGGCAACATGCGACATTATGGGCATTTCGTCATACCATAACTAAGGGTGTGCGACATAATGGGCAAGCGACATGTTTGGCATAGCGGCGAAGAGACATTTATAGCGTGTCGGCCATTGTCGCAACAAAACCAAGTGGGTAGGTTGACGTTATAACTCAGTATGACAGAGGGTGTGCACCATCGGTCAAGTTGGCTCGGGTCCACCGAGAGCCATTCGATGCCCTCACATCAGCGAAAGTCATGGTATTAATAACATGGCAGAATAGACAATGGAGATCGATGGACGAACAACTTCATCCATCACACATTCTACCGCAGCATTGGACTTGTGGAGTTTGGCAAAGGATGAGCCCGCAAGTCGGGCCAACAGAAGTCTGAACATGTATGGGTCATCTCAAGCAGCAAGTGCAGAGTGCAAGGCCTGGGTCACAATACGTGCAACGACAGCGGATTCGGTTCAGAGGACAAGTGTGGAGTGCAGGGTGCGGGTCACGGGTCACAATAGCGTGCAGAGTTTGACGGTTGTGGTCATGACCGCGGGTGCGGGTGGGGTGACCGGATGCTACGATGAACACGTCGGAGGCTGAACACGTTCAAGGCATGGGTCGAGTCGTGTGACTCCCTGACAACGCGACTGAACGTGTGACGGGTCGTGTCATGCGACATCTGATTTTTATGTAAAACAGGTGCTCAGCCTGTATAAAAACAACAAGCCAATTTTATCATATTTATATATAAAGTTGTGTTTCATAATATGGTTATGTGCACAATTCTAATTCCTGAAGATGTTTTATTTTCCGCATGAAACATATTTAATAAGTGAACTTTAACACTTGGAAAACTTGAAAGGCGTAGTTCGAAAAATGATGAAAAGAAAAATTATTTGTTTAGCCGGTGCCGAACGGCCCGCCAGCGATGGATGGGGGCATGATAGATGGTATCAGAGCCAACAGGAAATGTTGAAGTAACTGGGTATGTATGCAGTCTGAAGTTTCCTATAAAACTTGGTTGCATAGCTTGGGGTTTCTTGATCTAGAGCTTCTAGGCAAGAATATGCAAGCACTGGTGGACACAGGTGCCACAAATAATTTTATGTCGACAGATGTAGCAAAGGAAGTTGGGCTGCAACTTCTTTCCATTGATGTGGAAGTGAAGGCAGTGAACTCCAAGACTAAAGTGTCGGGTTTGGCAAACGGAGTGTCGGTTCGTGTTGGTGATTGGCAAGGTTGTTTGGGCTTCACTGTGATGGAGATGAGTGACTTTGACATGATATTGGGGCAGGACTTCTTGAAGGGTAACAAAGCAGCTGTTATGCCTTCCAATAGTGAGATAAAATTATGGAAGGACTCACAGTGGTGGACTTTACCTACTCATGTGTAGCGTAGGTAAGTGAATGTGCAGCAGGCTTCTGCACTAAGTATGAGAAAAGCTATGAAGGATCCAAGGATTGAGACATTTGCGGCAGTCATTCGTAGAGTCGAAACTGATGATGGAGTGGGGACACCTATTCCTACCGAGATTTCTGATGTACTGAAGCATTATGCAGATCTTATGCCTGATGAGCTTCCGAAAGTACTACCACCGAGACGTGCAGTGGACCATTCCATTGAGCTAAAGCCAGAAAAGGAACCTCCCACCAAGGCTCCCTATCGAATGTTAGGCCCGGAATTGGAAGAGTTGAAGACGCAACTAAAGGACTTATCTGAAGCAGGTTCATTCGACCTTCCATTAGGGGAATTTTGAGGTCTAAAATGGACCTCCTAAGGAAAATGTACAATCAAAATTCATTTTATGAGAACCAATCACATTTTAGGGGATGACATCATCCCTAATGGTTGAGGTGGCATTTCTTGAATTAAAGGTACTTAGTTGTCACATTCTCAATGGTGGATACAAACTCATGGTTAACCATGGTAGTGCTCTAAGTACTTTTAAAGTCAAGGTAAAGTACTCATAATAAATGTCATTTCACACTTTTTGAATAAAAATTATTATTGTAATTTCATATTTCTTGAAAGAAACAATGCATATCCCTATACATTTATTATATTATATTATACTATTTTTAAATAATATAAATCTTAATTAATAGCATCTAATATAATTAAGAATTTATATATTTATATTTATATTTTATTTTAAGTTATTTAAGTACAAAGGACAAATGCATTAGTTGTTCAATGATAATGACTTTTTTCTTGAAAAACTCATTCTTATTTATAGTCACATCAATACAATTTTTTTATTAATTTTATTTTGGTACAACTTTTGAATTGAATTTAACTATGGTTACATGGATTGTGGTGCAAAAAGTGAATTGCAAATTCATAAATATTATTTTATTGGTTTAGCTGTTATTCTATTATTTCCTTAGGAGGCCCATTTTAGACCTCAAAATTCCCCTAATGAAGGTTCCCTTATGGTGCTTCAGTATTGTTCCAACGGAATAAGGATACGAATGAGTTGTGGATGTGTTGTGATTATCGTGCGCTGAACAAGCAAACGATAAAGAACATATATCATCTAATGCTAGCAGAAGATTGTTTCGATAAGCTTGCGAAAGCCTGATTTTTTTCCAAGATGGACTTGATACAGGGATACTATCAGGTGCAGGTAGCTGAAGGAGACGAGAAGAAGACCACGATTGTGACAAGATATGGAAGCTTTGAATTCCTAGTCATGCCATTCAGGTTGTGCAATGCTCTAGCCACGTTCTACACATTGATGAATGATGTACTTTGTCCATACCTTGACACCTTTGTGGTGGTGTACTTGGATGACATCATAATTTTCAGTGATAACATTGAGGATCATAAGAAGCATTTGGAATTGGTCTTCGAAACGCTGAAGGAACATCAGCTATACTTGAAGAAATCCAAGTGAATGTTTTCCCAGACAAAGATTCCTTTCCTTGGCCACATTGTTGGACAAGGCCACATACAGATGGAGCCGAGCAAAGTCAAGGCCATATAGGATTGGGTGGAACCAAAGAATGCCCATGATATCAGAGTTTTCTTGGGGATGACCAACTACCAACGAAATTTTGAAGGGTATTCCAGGATGACTGCACCACTAACAGGCCTTCTGAATAAGGGGAAGCGATGGAATTAGACAGAGAAGTGTCATGAGGCTTTTTAGGAGCTAAAGAGAAGGATTGTAATATCCCTTTTTCAGGACTGCTCATGAATCATGCATCAAAAACACATTTCCAACAACATATGCAATAAAATAGTGAAATAGACTCTTGGATCCTCTATATTAGTCAATATACACACTAAATCCAAGAATAGAGCTGAAAAAAATCAAACTAGGTGGGCTAAATAGACCTCCCACACTATTGTAGCTAAAAATGATGAAAAACCCCAAAACTACATTTTACTGGAGTTGTTGCATCAATGGATTGCTCAGTTTAAAGAGGGTTTAACATAACAATATTGGAGAAAAATAGATCTACTCATATATTAATGAATAATTTTGAAGTACAGAGATCTAGTCTCCTCATACAAAATACAAGAGAACCAGGTAAGGGTTTCTTGTCAAATACTCTGCATACAAATGTGATCTTCAGAAAATTAGTGAATAATCACTGCAAAACTGAAGCATAAGGGCATAGAAGGATGAATGATGACTGATTTTATGCATATCCCTCAAGGGCTTCCTCCCATGAAAGGATGAACCTCTCAATCACAAGGAAACTCAATCAACGAAGCCACCAAACCATGCAATGAACACTGCCTCTAAAATAACGCACTCCCTAGCAGAAACAGCGCTGGGAGGGTGTGGGAAATGTGTGTTCTGATACCACAGATCTGAAATATGCTCTGGAGCTATCCAAATAGATCTCTCAAGTGAAGGAAACCTTCCTCCAATGAGAAACTAGCTCAGAAGCCGGGATTCCAATCCCTTCCACTGCTGCACCAAGCAACACTGCACAATCTCTGGAAAAGCTGTGATGATGATGTAGGCTGAAGCTTGGCCTAAAAAAATAATGTGGAATGATGAATAAAAACTCTCTCAATGAGGCTCCTCAAGGAGAGAGGTGGGATTCCTGCTTGGGAACACCCAATGCTAAACAACACTGCAACTTTCCTAAGCAGCAAAGCAGCAACAAGTCTTGGTAGACAAGAATAATAATCTAAGACATAAATAATAATGCTGCCATCCTCTTCCTTATATAAGATATGAGTTTTCTTGCCCTTGGCCCCACTCAATTAGGTTACTTCTAACCCAAGTTACATCTCCCTCCAAAATTGTGTTATTCATCTTTGGATTCCTACTCCATTAAGACTACGTTGTTGACTTAGTCAAAGCAGCTTCAATTTAACCTTGTTCACACATGGAGGTGTCTTATTGAGCTAGAAAGAGTGTCTCCTTTCACACTTGGATTTTTTTAATCCTCCTTAGGAGACTTATGGGCTTTTCTACCCATTTGTTTACCGATTAGAGTTGTTGCTAACTCTAATGTTCCATTTAGCTTGAAGGCTAAAATTTTGGAACATTACAGTCCTCCCCTCCAAAATATTTGCTTGTCCTCAAATAAATGCATAGGGAGAACAAAATTCCTCCCTCTCCCTCATGTGGCCTCCATCAATAGCCTCCATCACGACATCAAGAGAATCTGAAAATGTACTGTCATCCAATGCTTCCTCCCAAGTGTGCAAAACCAAAGTGGCTGCATCAATCAAAGGTGGAAAGTGTGAATGGAAACCTGCTAGTTGTCTCATGGCCTCCACAAAGTAGGAGTGATGATCATCATGGTGAATGAGAGCCTCCCTCACCCATGCTATCATCCAAGTGAAGTGAGTCACCCTCCAACATGGTAACTCATGAAAAGTATCCTCCACCCTGTGCTCCTGAAATGTAGGTGGGATGAATGAATGTACATGATAGAAAAGAGGGCCTATCCCACGTTGTCCTCCTCTCCACTCATGATAAGTGTAGAGGCAATGCTGAGCTTGGGCTGAAACATGATTGCCCTCCAATGGCAAGAAGAAGTTTGAGCCTCCAATGACTCTTCCTCCGAAATCATGAGACATGCCAACCCAAACCATTCCATCCAAGATGAATGACACATTATCACCACATGGCATCCAAATCAGAAAATGGTTGAAGGTTATGTGCAAGTTTGGATGATACATATGGTCTCTCTGGTGGATACAACGCAGTTCTTTCAACTGCAGATGTAGAGCATCAAGTGGCAAGTTGTTCTCCCAAGAATTTGCAGCTATGTATGTTAGCTCATCTACTATGAAGTAGCAAACCACAATAGATACCAGCTGTGCACAGTCAAAGAAATACAACACTTGCCCAAGGTCATGTAAAGATGGGTCATCAACATCACAATATTTGGCCCTAAAGTGACCATGAAACCCATAAATAATCTTGCTCTCATATGGAGAAATGCACTGTTTACATATGGTGAGAAAGCACACATACTCAATAGAGTAATCAACAAGAAAATAAATGTATTTATTACCATGCATCATGTAGGAGCTAAAAGTTAGGTCCATGTATAAGTTCCCCCATGTGGATTCCCTCACAAAAATCTGCAAGAAGAAGGGACACACATACCCTTTGGAACACTCCATCAATGAGAACACACTCCCATGTGACACTAATGTAGGCCTTAGGAATAAGGCTCCATGACTTCTCCCTTTGACATCCCACATGCCAAAGCCATCCACCATCATGCTGCTATGTGAGAAGATCATCTTCCTACATGAAAGTCTCTCATGATCCTCCAACACTAAGGGTAGCCTCCTTGCACCATGAATGTGCCTTCCTTCTCTTCAGAAACCTCATGAAAAGTATGGGAAGAATTTTTCCCATACTCTCCCAAGTGCAGCCATAGCAACAACAACTTTTTCTGCTGCCTCATCTCTCCCTCATACAAGTTTCCCTTGAAAAAAAACACATCAGCAATACATGGAAGTAAGATACAATAAAAACAAGTTGCCAATTGACAACCAGAGAGTGAATCATGGTACCTCTCATGGAACTAGCGCAGTGCATCCTTTGCCTGCATCAAAATAAGAAATAACAAGTGCTTTTCCAGCCACTTGTTTACTACCACATTCATCTCATAAGATGAAAACATGAAGTTGCAATATGGTGTCAATGGTGCACACCAAGAAACATGTGGCTTTCCCCACAACTCATCAAAAGGATAGCCAAGATCAATGCTACAAGTAGTTGCAAGTACATCACCATACAATATGCAAGAAGAAGCAACTCTTCTTGATACATCATGCTAATCAAATAAGGAAAATAAGTACAATACAAAATGTAAAATTATACCTCCTCCATCATGTACTTGAGGTCTTGAGCTAAAATGGCTCAACTGGAAATTCTCCCTTACCCTCAATGAGTAGGAAGGTGGTTGTGACATCCTCTGCATCACCATCTGGGCTATGCATCTCTCCATATGCTGATATATGTCATGTTGGATGCCCTCCCAAGTGAACTCATCCATCAAATGGAAATATGCATCAAAGTGCATAGAAGAGAAGTCCTCATGTGCTGCATGTAGCAGCTTCTCCTTGAGACTAGAAGATCTAGTCAAGAATATCCTACCATAGAAATAGATGACCACATCATCAACCATGTATCTCTTATCTCCATTCGGGTGATCAAGAATCATGCATGCACCAAGATCCTTGGAGTACTCTACCAAGAGCTGAGATCTCCAATAAGGATCAATCCTTCTTAGTGACATCACTGGTGATCTGGCATGTGTAGCTCCACTCATGCTGATGCCTGCTACTTTGACATCCCTCATGTCAAAGTCTTCCTCCAAGCTCTTCACCTCTCCAAAATCCAAGAGTGGTGAATCCAGAGACAAGATATATCTCATCAACCGTAGATCAGGTGGCCTCCCAGGTGGAATGCCTCCATATAGTGAGACATCAATGTCAAGAGTATACTGCTCATATGGTTGGAAAACCTTGCCCTTGCTTTGACAGCGCAATACAATCTGCCTCTTTCTTACACTGGCTCTCTGAAATAGAGAAGGGTGTGTGCCTCTCATCAAATGATGTTGCTCTTCATCCCTACCTCCTCCATCTAGCTGCAATGTTGCACAATCATGTTGCTCACTGATTGTGCTTGGATCTCCATGTATGAGATCCTGGGGAACTTCTGGCAAGGATACAAGAACCCCTCCTGCTGGAGCATGTGCCCTCTTCCCTCTGCATGAGGCACTGGATGTGCTCTATATGTGACAACGTTGTTGCCCTCTTCTTCATCGATGTATGTGGGAAACATCTCAAAAATTGGATCCCTTTGTTAAAAAGTGATCCCCATGTCCTCTTGCTCAAGAATATGAACTGGGGGTTTTGCTTCTGGAAATGTGTAATGCAAGACATCAGCTCCTCCCATGGTTTTCTGAAATGGAGTTTCCTCCATCACATGCAAGGGTTTTATTTCCTCAAGTTTTCCTTGCTCATGTGTCTTAGGAATTTTTTCACCAAACCTCTCCGTCAATGTTTTTATGAATCTTGCATAAGAGAAAGTGTTGGCATTTTTTAAGGAATAAGATACAAAAATCCACCATGCATGAGCCTTACCTCTGAAATGCAGTGCTGAAACTCTAATGGCTTCCTCTTCATAAATGTGGTGCAACTGCAAATAAGAGTCTAGCTCCTTCACCCAAGCTCCAGCTGAACATGTAGGTGATCTGGAAAAAGTAGATAGCAGAAATCTAGCTGCATCTTGCTGCTTGCTCTTCTCCACCTAGATCTTGCAAAACTCCTGGAAATGAATATGATCTCTAAGCCTCTCAGTTTGAGACTCATACTCCCGCAAAAAATCACTAAGAGTCATTCTCTTAGGCATTTTTCCTCCTCCCATCCATCTCAAAATAGCTCTGGGAAGTTGACTGCGTTGTGCATTATGGTGTGTAGTTGCATGCTCACTCTCACCATATGCAAATCTAGATTCAGCTCTAGATTCAACCTCCTTTGGAGATCCCATCTCCAATATCATTTTCTTCATCTCTCCTTGAAAGCTCTGCATAGATTTTGGAAGAATATTTGCAAGCTTGTCTTCCATTATTTTGTCACATACTGAAGCTTTCTGGATTTTTTCCATCTATCCTTCCTTTGATAGCTGGATCTCACAGGCTGAGCCAGAGATCATGCTCTGATACCACTGTAATATCCCTTTTTCAGGATTGCTCATGAATCATGCATCAAAAATGAATTTCCAGCAACATGTGCAATAAAATAGTGAAACGGACTCTTGGATCCTCTATATTAGTCAATATACACACTAAATCCAAGAATAGACCTGAAACAAATCAAACTAGGTGGGCTAAACAGACCTACCACACTAGTGTAGCTAAAAATGATGAAAAACCCCGAAACTGCATTTTACCGGAGTTGTTGCATCAATGGACTGCACAGTATGAAGAGGGTTTAACATAAAAATGTGGGATAACAATAGATCTACTCATATATTAATTAATAATGCTGAAGTACAAAGATCTAGTCTCCTCATACAAAATACAAGAGAACCCGACAAGGGTTTCTTGTCAAATACTCTGCATACAAATGTGATCTTCAGAAAATTACTGAATAATCACTGCAACACTAAAGCATAAGAGCAGATCCCTCAATGGATTCCTCCCATTAAAGGATGAACCTCTCAATCGCAAGGAAACTCAATCAACGGAGCCACCAAACCATGCAATGAACACTGCCTCTAAAATAATGCACTCCCTAGCAGAAACAACACTGGGAGGGTGTGGGAAATGTGTGGTCTGATACCACAGATATGAAATATGCTCTGGAGCTATCCAAACATATCTCTCAAGTGAAGGAAACCTTCCTCCAATGAGAAAATAGCTCAGAAGCTGGGATTCCAATCCCTTCCACTGCTGCACCTAACAACACTGCACAATCTCCATCAAAGCTGTGCTGATGATGTATGTAGAAATTCTGAATAATAGATGAGTTATCCACCGAGATTATCATAATTACACACTATTTGATCTTCATGCATAATACATAACCTCTTCTACCATTGATCATCAATTTGCGGAATTAAAACAATTGCATGCGGTCATTAAACACTAATCAATCACACATATAAACACAGTATGTAATGGGGAAAGCTTATAGCTGAAAACCCCCAACTATCTGTATATTATAATGATAGAGAACATGTAACAATACATAGCACAAAATCCTCACAAGTATCCAACACTATCTCCAATTGTTACACACAAACTAGCTTAGATCTGAACAAGTCAAAGGTTCAAATCTCCTCCACTGTTTGCCTGCCTCTACTGCGCAATCCAAGATGAGAATTTATGAGATCCAAGTTCGAATCCTCTTGGCTTGTACTGCACAATTCTCATTGGAAATCTCAATCAATGTGTGTGCAAATCTCATGCACAACTATAGTCACAACTGATAGTAGACTCACCCTTTCACCCACCTTTAACACTGGTCTCCACTGAACTGTCCATGCACTACAATTAACTGATGTATTCTTTAATTGTTTTATGAGTTAATAATTAGTGAATTAATTAATAATTAATTCACACCACTCATCACTAGTTTATTTATCAGTTAGAATAAATAAAACTAGTTCAACTAAGTTAAACCGAACACAACTCCATCAACTGTCTCATCAACTCCACCAAACTCTGCCACATGAGTTCTAACTGAAGTCAACCATGCAATAGCTCAACTAAACCCTAGGAATAGCGTAATTTCTTCTGTCAGCTGCATGTGCCACATCCATAGCTCGAACTAAAGTGTTTCAAGAGGATAAGATAATGTTTATAGTCCAAATATTATTAAGAGCTAATAATATTCGACTGATCTATTTTTAGACTGGCAGTCTAAAAATAGACTTCGCCTAGTATGTCTAAAAATAGAGGTCCATCTATTTTTACCAACATGACCAACCATCCACAAATATCATCCTGCAACTCATAGACCATGATCCATATGTCTAAAAATAGACATAGTCTAAAAATACTTTGTGACAAAAAAATCACCTGTGTGGCCCCCACCTAGTTTAGGTGATCACTTTCCAACTAGGATCAGGAAAGATGTTTCAAGATGCCTCCTTCACTGTTTCTTGTTGCCATCTTCAACACTCCCTCTCAACAAGAAAGGACTGTATTTGCATGCGACATGCAACTCCATGCATTCGCCCTGCAACCTTCACAAGCGCCATGCAACTCCATGCATCTGCTCTGCAACTCCTCTGAAACTGAATAGGCTCCAAACAACTCAATCAATCTGATGCATCTATCATCAAAGTCTTTGACTTCTGCTGGGCCCAATTGCACATGTCATTAGGAACCACTGCGCTGTTGAACTCTTGCACCCATGCACTCTGCACTTGCTGTCAACTCTGATTCGCGCTCTAGTATCTGACACTGTCACTTTGATCTGCTTGCATCAATCCAACTAATCATGCTACTGCTGCGCTGTGGGCACCTCGTAGCCAGGTTCAATTCATGAGATCCACACCATCTCATGAATCCTGCCCAGAAATCTCCTCTTGGGATTATTCATGCATGTTGCCCCACCTCTCACCTGGTGGTATAGCTGCATGCACTCCCTCTGCCCATCTGGCACGAAATTTCTCTGCATGAGTGGTTTCTTCCACTCCATGATCCTCATCTTGTGGCTGCTCCACATCCCTAGGTTCACTATTACCTGCATGCAAAACTTGCTCCCTCTCAAGCATCAATTGCATGTCTTTCTTGCACTTCCCAACAGTAGGAAGCTCCGTAGACATCCCATCTACTTCAAGTCTGTAGAGATTATTTGCTCGAATCCCAACCTTCTTGACTTGTCTTGTTGCCTTGTGCTGAAGGAAAACTTTTCCTTCACTGAAGACAACTTCATACCCTTTATCCTCTAACATTGCGACTGAGATCAAATTCTTCTTTAAACCTGGAACATGCACTACATCTTGTAAAAGAATGAGTTTACCTAACTCCCTCTGAAAGGTTATGGTACCAATGTCGGTCGCATTGTATTTTCCATTGTCACCCAACTCAACATGCAACTAGAGATATTTCTCCACCAAGTCACTGAAAAGATTCACATCTCCCGTCATGTGAAAGGAAGCGCCACTATCAAAATACCACCCCGATCCCGATGCACTAGAGACCATGCATGCGATTAATGAGAAGTCTTGCTCAAATTGCGAGGCAAGAGCCTCACCAGCTGCAGCTCCAGCAGCCTGCTTTTTCTTCTTCTTCTGTGGACAATTCGTGGCGTAATGCCCATGCTCGTGACAGTGAAAACACTTCACTTTGGACATGTCACGCTCTTTACCATCCACACCAGATTGAGAAGCATTCTTCTTTCCCTTCCCCTTCCTTGCTTTGGCAGCCAAAGCACAATCCTCTTCTTCAGATGCCTTTGATGAAGATCTGTCCCTGGTACTCCGCCTTATCTCCTCTTGCACAAGATCCGACCAAAGTCGCTCCCATCCTGGAAATTTTTCTCGACCATTGACAGAGTCCTGATAGGAGTGCCAACTCTTCGGAAGCCCAAGGAGAGCCAAGTTCACCAACTCCTCATCATCCACACTTACTCCTACACTCCCAAGCTCATCCCTGCAGTGGAAAAACTTTGTTAAGTATACCGGAATAGTGTCATTCTTCTCCATCTTTATTTTCCTGAGTTTATCCTTGAGAGCCAACTTCCTTTGGTCACTCTTGCTTTGGAACAAATCTGTCAAAGCTTTCCACATCAAGAATGGAGAAGCTTTACCATGCAAGCTGGATGCTATGTGATCCTTCACGCCCTCCAACAGAATCCTTCGACGCCTTGCTGTCTTCTTTTTCCAAGCTTCAACTACAGCAGCATCAGTAGAAGTAGGCTTTGGAACTTCTTTCTCTATGAACTCCAACAACCCATTATCATCTAACACCGCCTCCATCTTGTCTTTCCATGCAATATAATTCGAGCTACCCTCCAGGGCATACTCCAATCGCAATCCGTTGAAAGACATCTCAACTTTGACACCAAGAAAACACTGCTGCAAATTCGAATTCCACCAGCTCAAAAACTCAACCGCTTCTGATCAGAAATTGTGAGAACAAGGTATTTCTCGTACAGAGGTCGAATGTAGGGGCATTTACTGGATATTACACCTTTCAAAGAAAGGATGAATCCAGAGGCTACCTGGCCCGCTTACAGACTCTGCCTAAAGAAATAAAAAAGTAATCACTGCAATTGCTCCGATGATCAACTTCGCTCCGATACCATGTAGAAATTCTGAATAATGGATGAGTTATTCACTGAGATTATCCTGATTACACACTATTTGAGCTTCATGCATAATACATAACCTCTTCTACCATTGATCATAAATTTGTGGAATTAAAACAATTGTATGTGGTCATTAAACACTAATCAATCACACATATAAACACAGTATGTAATGGGTAAAGCTTACAGCTGAAAACCCCCAACTATCTGTATATTATAATGATAGAGAACATGTAACAATACATAGCACAAACTCCTCACAAGTATCCAGCACTATCTCCAATTTTTACACACAAACTAGCTCAGATCTGAACAAGTCACAGGTTCAAATCTCCTCCACTGTTTGCCTGCCTCTACTGCGCAATCCAAGATGAGAATTTATGAGATCCAAGTTCGAATCCCCTTGGCTTGTACTGCGCAATTCTCATTGGCAATCGCAATCAATGTGTGTGCAAATCTCATGCACAGCTATAGTCACAACTGATAGTAGACTCACCCTTTCACCCACCTCAACATGAGATGGCAGCATGCATGACAACCATTACTATGATTATTGTTGATAACTGGATTTATAACATGGGATAGTAAATTTAGACAATTAATTAATAATTAATTCTGACACTCATCACTAGTGTATTTATCAGGTTAGATTAATGCAACTAGTTCAACTAAGTTAAGCTGAACACCCAACTCCATCAAGCGTCTCATCAGCTCATAGGCTCTTTTTTTCCTGATTAGTAGAATCTCAACTGGCCGTGCTCTCAAACTAGACCTTTATAAATACATCATTGCTCTTAGTTTGTGCACTTGCATCGTAGCTCACAAGTGATGCGGCAAGAGAACAAAGTAAATGTTTATATTCCAAATATTATTAAGAGCTAATAATATTCGATTGGTCTATTTTTAGACTGGCAGTCTAAAAATAAACTCCGCCCAGTATGTCTAAAAATAGAGGTCCATCTATTTTTACCAACATGACCAACCATCCACAAATAGCATCCTGCAACTCATAGACCATGATCCATATGTCTAAAAATAGACAGTCTAAAAATAGACTTTGTGACAAAAAAATCACCTGTGTGGCCCCCACCTAGTTTAGGTGATCACTTTCCAACTAGGATCAGGAAAAATGTTTCAGGATGCCTCCTTCACTGTTTCTTGTTGCCATCTTCAACAATGTAGGCTGAAGCTTGGCCTAAAAACCTAATGTGGAATGATGAATACAAACTCTCTCAATGAGGCTCCTCAAGGAGAGAGGTGGGATTCCTGCTCGGGAACACCCAGTGCTAAACAACACTGCAACTTTGCTAAGCAGCAAAGTAGCAACAAGTCTTGGCAGACAAGAATAATAATCTAAGACATAAAGAATAATGTTTCCATCATTTTCCTTATATAAGATATGGTTTTGCTTGCCCTTGGCCCCACTCAATTAGGTTACTTCTAACCCAAGTTACATCTCCCTCCAAAATTGTGTTATTCATCTTTGGATTCCTCCTCCACTAAGACTGTGTTGTTGACTTAGTCAAAGCAGCTTTAATTTAATCCTGTTCACACATGGAGGTGTCTTATTGAGCTAGAAAGAGTGTCTCCTTTCACACTTGGAGTGTTTTTATCCTACTTGGCAGACTTATGGGCTTTTCTACCCATTTATTTACCGGCTAGAGCTGATGCTAACTCTAATGTTCCATTTAGCTTGAAGGCTAAAATTTTGAAACATTACGAGGATGGTGACAACACCGATAATGAGGCTACCTGATTTCGAGAAACCATTTGAGGTTCACACTGATGCATCATATTTTTCAATTGGAGGGGTTATATTGCAGGATGGGCATCCAGTGGCTTATGAAAGTCGAAAGTTGCAGGATAGAGAGCGCAAATAACTAGTCCATGAAAAGGAGATGAATGCCATCATTCATTGTCTGCATGCCGGGATACATTACTTGGTGGGGAAACCATTCATTGTCAAGACTGACAACATTGCTGCAAGTTTTTTGCATCACAACCAAAGCTGTCAGCGAAGCAAGCACATTGGCAAGAGTTCTTGGCAGAGTTTGACATGAATCTTGAGTACAGGCCAGGAAAACTCAATGTTATTGCAGATGCCCTTAGTAGAAAGGCACAACTAGCAGCATTAAAAGAAGAAGACCGATCTGACAGGACAAGAAGCAGGGTCAACATGTCCACGGAGATGCAGAATAGACTTAAAGCTAGTGTGGAGGTAGATACATAAGCAAAGTTGATCTTGAAGCTGGTAAAGGAGGGGAAAACACGTAAGTTTCACTTACAGGATGGCTTCTTGTTCTTTGGGAATCGACTCTACATTCCAAAGTCACAGGACTTAGGAGACACCTTTTGAAGGAATGCTACGACTCAGCTTGGGCTGGCCACCCGGGGTAGCGTCAAACTATGGCATTATTGGAGAGAGGATACTTCTGGGAAAGGATGATGCAGGAAGTGGAGGAGTATGTACATACATGCATCATTTTTTCAACAAGACAAATCAGATACTCAGCGACAGGGAGGATTTTTGCAGCCTTTGGTGATTCCAGAGAGACCATGTATGAGTGTCTCTATGGACTTCATTTCTCACTTACTGTTAGGTCCCTATATTACTAGTATAGTCCCTTATTGTTGTTAGTGTAACCCCCTTATTTTTATTATTGTACCCCTGTAACCCCCATATTGTTATTATTGTGCCCTTAAATTATTATTGTTAGGTCGGCTAGGAGTACATTGTTGCCCCACTAGGATTAAATTATGGCCCCATGGACTCCTATATATAGAAAGGAGGCTTTGTAATTTGCATCATCCAAGAATTTTTCATTAATGTAATGTATTGGAGGTTTCCCCCTCGAAGTGGCTTATTTCTAAGGCATTGATATCTCTTTTCTTCTATTTTTGAAGCTGGTTTCCCAACATTTGGTATCAGAGCTTTGGATTCTAGGGTTTCGCTACTCCAAACAGGTCATCATGGAATTTTCACTATAACTTTTTTTCTACGAAGTTTCAGAAGTTGAAATTTTTAGGGTGCGAAGAAGAAATCCTGAGGAACATCGTCAAAACATTTCAGAGCTTGGTTCACAATATTTTTAGAGATATGATCTGTGGAAGTTAGGTCTTTTTGCAGGCTCCTCAATTTAATCTAAACAGGTCATCGTGGAATTTGTGCTATAACGTTTTTTTATACGAAGGTTCAAAATCTGAAATTTTTAGGGCGCGAAGCTGAAATCCTAAGGAAACTCGTCAAAAAATTTTAGAGCTTGGTTCGCAACATTTTCAGAGATATGATCTGTGGAAGGTAGTGCTTTTTGAGGCTCCTGAACTAGTTGTGGCAAGTCGTACAAGTTCGCTCTACTGAACCAGTCCATGATTAGGTCATTGTGGGAGATTGGACATAAATTTGCCTTGGAGAATCCGAATCAAGTCAGAACTGTGGCATTCGAAAGATAATTCAGAAGGCTACCTCAGTGCCCAATTTTAGATATTGAAGAGCCACAATCACAAAGATAATCCAATTTCAATATCGAGCTCCTCAAAAGCAAGAAAAAAATGGTTATTTTTTTTACGAATTGCATAAGTCTTGTTTAAAGAATCAATTTGAATTTATTCCAAGGGCATATTGTAGAATATATATTAGTATTGGGTTAAAAAAAAATGCCCCGTAAAAATAATTCAACACCCACTAAGCCTTCAGAAGGCTCTACTATGACTCATGAAGATGAATAATTGCAACATGATCTATCAAAATTACAAGAGCAAGTGCACCAAATTTCGCTCTCGCAAAGAGCAACAAAAAATGAAATGGATATTTTGAAGAAAGGCGTGGAATCTAATATAGATGGCATGAAATCTAAGATGGATGACATGGAAGCTAATATCGATGAAAAAATGAAAGACAACATGGAAAACATGAAGAATGATCTAAAAGCAGACATGGAAGGTTTGACAAAGTTGATACAAGAAATGTTTCCCAATGGTGAAAAGATAGTAGGGAAACTCATGATGAGAACAAAATAAATGTTAATTGTGACTTCATAAACTCTAATGTTGGCGGGAAGAAGCACCATATTCCAAAAATGGATATGAGGAAGTTTGATGGAAAAGATCCTGTAACATGGATACTACAGATGGAGCAATATTTTGATCTCCATAATGTGCAAAACACACAAAAGGTACGCATTGCAACTTTACATTTAGAAAAAAATACATTTGTATGGTATCGATGGCTTTGCTCCCGTAAAAAAATTGTAACTTGGTCAATTTTTACGGAGGAAATGATAGCACATTATGAGGATACAAAGAGAAACACCTTCTTTAGCCAATTGATAAATCTCAAACAAAAGGGTTTAGTGGGGCAGCATATTGAGGACTTCCAAAAATTGAATATAAGGGTAACTGATATTCCAGAGGAACACAGGATTGATCTCTTCATAGGTACTCTAAAGGATAACATCCAACATGAAGTTCGTGTTTTGGAACCCGATTCATTGGAGAAGGCATTCAGGTTGGCAAGAAAAGTTGAATGTAAAATTATGGCGACAAGGAAGCCTACCACTCAATTCTATAAAGAAGGAAGTGTTGCTACGCCTAGATTTCCACAACTTACAAGGTTGACACCACAACAATTGGAAGAAAAAAGAGCAAAAGGGCTTTGCTACAGTTGTGATAGCAAATATAATAAAGGTCATAAGTGTGCTGAGAAGAAATTATTTTACATAGATTGTGAAGAGGAAGAAGAAAATGAACAAGAAGAGGATATACACCATGAACCAACCCAAGAAGAGGAAGAAATGAGTCCGACCATATCGTGTAATGCATTGGCAGGAATTACCACTCCTCAAACTCTCAAGATAGAAGGACATATCAAGAAGAAAAAGGTAATAGTGTTGATTGATTCAGTAGCACCCATAATTTTATTCATTGTAAGGTAGCCAAGGAATTGAATTGTTTCCTATACCCAACACCAGAATGTCAAGTGATGGTTGCAAATGGAGGAACTATAAATTGCTCTGGAAAATGCCATAATATCAAGCTAACCATGGGGGAATATGTGTTGAATAGTCCAATGCTTTCCATTCCTATGGGAGGTGCTGATGTTGTATTAGGAGTACAATGGTTACAATCTTTGGGGACGGTAGCTTTTAATTTTCAAGAACTTTTCTTGAAATTTTTTTCAGAAGGAAAGGAAGTCGAATTACAGGGTATTGTAGGGAAGCCAGGAAAGATAATAAGCTCTAATGTCATGAAAAATGTTCTAAAGAAAGAACAACGAGGCGTAATTGCACAATTATGCTCACTAGAAGTTCCAACGTCAAAATCATCTATTTTTGTAGTTCTCCAACAAGTCTTGGACCATCATTCCAAGGTTTTTGAAACTCCCAAAGGACTCCCACCTATTCGTGATCATGATCATGCTATTCATTTGATTCCAGGAAGTGTTCCTCCAAACATTAGGCCTTATAGATATACTAATGTCCAAAAGAGTGAAATTGAACGTATGATTGCAGAAATGCTAGAGGCGGGTATAATTCAACCTAGTCAAAGTTCTTTCTCTGCTCCTGTAGTATTGGTACACAGGAAGGATGGATCATGGCGCATGTGTTCGGATTATAGGGAGCTCAATAAGCTCACCATTAAAGATAAATTTCCCATTCCCGTGATTGATGAATTATTGGATGAATTACATGGAGCAATTTATTTTACCAAGTTGGATCTTCGTTCAGGATATCATCAAATTAGAATGAACACTGAAGATATTCCAAAAACAACATTTTGAACTCATGAGGGTCATTATGAATTTTTGGTCATGCCTTTTGGCCTTACCAATGCACCTTCTACATTTCAAGGGTTGATGAATTCCATTATCAAACCCTTCCTTAGAAAATTTGTGCTAGTATTTTTTGATGATATACTAATCTACAGTAGGTCTTGGAAGGATCATGTTGAACATGTTAATAGGGTGCTCAAACTATTGCAGGAGAAACAATTATATGCAAAAACATACAAATGTTTCTTTGGAGTACAAGAGGTGGAATATCTGGGTCATATTGTATCTCACGAAGGTGTTAAGGTAGACCCTAACAAAATTAAAGCCATTAAGGAATGGAAAGTCCCCACAACCATAAAGCAGTTGCGAGGATTTCTTGGGTTAACAGAGTATTATCGTAAGTTTGTAAGAATTATGGGAGAATAGCAGCACCTCTAACAATATTATTGAAGAAATATGCATTTTCATGGAATCCTGAAGCAACTAAGGCCTTTGAACATCTTAAAGAGGCAATGTGCTTAGCACCGGTCTTAGCTACGTCAAACTTCACAAAAACCTTTATTGTGGAATGTGATGCCTCAGGAAATGGAATTGGTGTTGTTTTAATGCAGGAAGGAAGACCCATTGCTTTCGAAATTCGTCCAATCAAATGAAAGTATCTACAGAAACCTATTTATGAGAAGGAAATGTTAGCAATACTGCATGCACTAAATAAATGGCGAACTTACCTAATGGGAAGACACTTCAAGGTAAAAACTGATCATGATAGTCTTAAACACTTTTTGGAACAAAGACCATCTTTAGAAGAGCAGCAAAAATGGGTCACAAAGATGTTGGGTTATGAATTTGAAATAATCTACAAAAAAGGGAAGCTTAATGTTGTTGCAGATGCACTCTCAAGAAAGAATGAAGAGGTGGAAGCATTGCTTTGTGCCATTTCTATTATCCAACCAGATTGGATAACCGAAGCAAGAAATGAATGGAAGAAGGACAAAGAAGTATGGACACTCATTCAAAAGTTGCAGCAAGATCCTAGTACATCTGATACATTTAGTTGGAAAAATGATTCTTTATGGTACAAAGATCGCTTATATCTTTGTAAGAATTCCCAACTAAAACAAAAGATTCTTTTGGAATTGCACACTTGTCCTTTAGGAGGACACTCAGGATTTTTAAAAACTTACCACAGGGTGAAGAAAGAATTTTTTTGGGATGGCCTTAAATCTGATATTCAAAAGTTTGTGGCGGAATGTTTGGTTTGCCAACAGAATAAAGTTGAGACAATTAAGACCCCGGGACTTCTACAACCTTTATCCATTCCAAGTCAACGTTGGGAGAAGATTTCAATGGATTTTATCACAGGTTTACCTAAGTCCGAAGGAAAGAGTGTCATCATGGTGGTAGTTGATAGACTTACCAAGTATGCAAACTTTTGTGCATTATCTCATCCATTTAAAGAAAGTACAGTTGCTACTACATTTATGGACACAATTCAAAAGCTACATGGAAACCCAAGGGTTATTGTGAGCGACAGAGATCCCATTTTTACTGGAAATTTTTGGACGAAGTTATTTTCTTGTTTGGGTACTCAATTAGTTCATAGCTCATCTTATCATCCTCAATCTGATGGTCAAACTGAGATAGTAAATAAATGTTTGGTAGGATATCTTCGTTGTTTTGTATCTGATAAACAAACACAATGGGTCAAGTGGTTACCTCTTGCTGAATGGTGGTATAACACTTCCTTCCATACCGCAGCAAAAATGACCCCATTTATGGCACTTTATGGATATCATCCACCATCCATCACATCATATTTAAGAGAAAATTCGAAGGTTCAAGCAGTGGAAGACCACATCGAGCATCAACAAGAAGTTCTCCAACTCTTAAAGGATAACCTGAATTTGGCACAAAATCGAATGAAACAACAAGCAGATCAACATCGCAATGAGAGAAGTTTTGATGTAGGAGATTGGGTATTTTTACGGCTACAACCATACAAACAAATGTCCCTCAAGCAAGCTAAGAAGGATAATAAATTATCACCAAAGTACTATGGTCCTTACAAGGTGTTGCAAAAGATTGGTACTATGGCATACAAATTGGAGCTTCCTGCTTCTTCACAAGTGCATCCAGTTTTCCATGTTTCATGCTTAAAGAAGGTTATAGGTGAAAATCTTCCAGTTCAAACAATATTGCCAAAACTTGATGAGGAAGGAAAAATCATATTGGAACCTGAAGCGGTCACGGAAACAAGAACTCGACATCTACAGAATCGATCAATTTCAAAGTATCTCATAAAGTGGAAGAACTTACCCACTGAAGATTCTACATGGGAGGATGAGAATTTTATACAGAAGCACCTAGAGCTACTCAAGCGTTGAGGACAACACTTTTTTGAAGGAGAGGGGCATGTTAGGTGCCTATATTACTAGTATAGTCCCTTATTGTTGTTAGTGTAACCCCCTCATTGTTATTATTGTACCCCTGTAACTCCCATATTGTTATTATTGTGCCCTTAAATTATTATTGTTAGGTCAGCTAAGAGTACATTGTTGCCCCACTAGGATTAAATTATGGCCCCATGGACTCCTATATATAGAAAGGAGGTTTTGTAGTTTGTATCATCCAAGAATTGTTCATTAATGTAATGTATTGAAGGTTGCCCCCTCGAAGTGGCTTATTTCTAAGGCATTGATATCTTTTTTCTTCTATTCTTGGACCTGGTTTTCCAACACTTACCAGTGGTGCAAGGCTATAATGGGATCATGGTTGTTGTAGACCGTTTTTCCAGGTATGCCACCTTCATTCCAACGAAGATGCCATGTGGAGCAGAGAAGACAACTGAGCTTTTCTTCAAAGACATTGTGAAGTATTGGGGGATATCGATGAGTATAATATCTGACAGGGATTCACGCTTTACAGGGAAGTTTTGGAACGCCCTATTCAAGCTAGTTGGGACATAATTGCTACAAAGTTCGAGTTACCATCCGTTGATAGATGGGCAAACCGAGCACATTAATGCATTGCTGGAAGACTACTTGAGACATTTTGTTACTACTGATCAAAATAATTGGCCTGAACTCCTGGATATTGCTCAGTTCAGCTACAATATGCAGAAGAATTCCGCAACAGGGTATACTCCATTTGAGTTGGTCAATGGACAAATGCCAGTTGTACCACATACAATGCTACCTAGAAGATTTGGAAAGAGTCCTCATGCCAAGAGGTTCTTCACAGCATGGGAGGAGGCCTTGGAGTTAGCACGGATGCACCTGTATGATGCAGCAGGGAGAATGAAGAAATGGGCAGACAAAGATAGAAGGGATGCACACTTCAGTGTTCGAGACATGGTTTATCTGAGGATCACCGGAGATCAGTTTTAGCCACCTAAGGGGATTGCTAGGTCTTTGACGAGACGATATGATGGGTCATTCCACGTGAAGAAGAGAGTTGGTGAAGTTGCATATGAATTGGAACTTCCATACCATATATGTTCCAGGCATCCTGTCTTCCATATGAGTCAACTGAAGAAAGGCAGACTTGACGCTGATCACCCAGAGCGAGCAGCACCACCGAGAGGTCCAGCCATGATCATTGACAAACAAGACTTGATTTTGGAGAAGATCCTTGATCTTCGTAAAACAGGTGTTGGGGGCAATGCCCGAAGGGAGTTTCTCATTCAGTGGAGAGACAGACTAGAGGATTTGAGTTGGAAACCAGAGGATTCGCTGTGAAATTGGCAAAAGGAGATAGTAGATTTTGATGAGCAGTTGATGAGGTCTAGCGGATTGCCGAGGACGACAATGACTCAAGGTGGGGGAGTATGTCAGGCCCACGAGTCGGCGTTCCTTGACTCGGGCGAGTCGAGCACCCCACATGGGCGCACATAGGCAATATGGCGGACGGGCACGTGCCACGGCGACGGGCGCCTCGGGTCGTATCGGGCAGCATGGAGCGTTATGGGCATTTTGTCACACCATAACCGAGGGCGTGCGATATAACGTGCGAGCAACGCGTTTGGCATAACAGCAGAGCGACGTTTATAGCGCGTCGGCCATTGCCGCAACAAAACCAAGCAGGCAGGCTGACGTTACAACTCGGTATGACAGAAGGCATGCACTATGGGTCGGGTCGGGTCGCGTCCACCGAGAGCCATCTGATTCCCTCACATCGGCGAAAGTCATGGTATTAATAACATGGCGGAACGAACAGTTGAGATCGACGGACGAACAACTTCATCCATCGCACATTCTACCGTAGCATTGGACTTGCGGAGATTGGCAAAGGATGAGCCCGCAAGTCGGGCCAACAGAAGTCTGAACGCGTTTGGGTCAGCTCGGGCAACAAGTGCGGAGTGCAAGGCGCGGGTCACAAGATGTGCAGCGATGGTGGATTCAGTTCGACGGACAAGTGCAGAGTGCAGGGTGCGGGTCACGGGTCACAACAGTGTGTAGAGTTTGACGCGGTCACGACCGTGGGTGCGGGTCGGGTGACCGGACGCTACAGCGAACACGTTTAGAACGCGGGTTGACTTTGGGTTGTTGCCCCCTCCCATCGCAAAGTTGTGTTTACAGTTGTATTTCCGATATCACGCTTTTGTACAATTGACTGAAATTAATTTCCGCTGCATAATAAGAACATAAAAATAACACTTAAGGGAGAATGATGATATGCATTAGACATACCGTGGCTTCAATGGGTACTTTAATGTCTACCCGATGTTCGTAATAAAGATCAATGCACTCGACATCAAGTCTCTTCAAGCTCGCCTCGCAGGCGGCACGAACATATTCAGGATCTCCTCGGACCGCCCGTTTTCCATCTACATATGTCCCTCCAAACTTTGTGGCTAATTGGACTTTGTCTCTTATCCCTTTAATGGCCTGCAAGTGTGAACCAAAATCAAAAGTTAAGTTAATCAACTTCGCTAATCTATAGCATTCATTGGTGATTGCAAGGAAAATAGAAGGGGTAGTCCTACCTTTCCGATTAGGATTTCATTGGTGAATGGGCCATAAAAGTCCGAAGTGTCAAGAAAGTGACGCCCCTGGAGACAGCATTGCGAATGAGAGATATCATTTCGTCGTCAGGCTTTGGAGGGCCATAGAAAGCAGACATGCCCATGCAACCCAACCCTTGCGCTGATACTTGTAATCCTTGCGAACCGAAACGCACTGCTGATAATTGTGCCGCCATTGCTGTGCTCTACTGTTGTTTGTTACGAATGTTGTCTTTATGGATTGAACGAATGCAATGTTGTACGAATGTTGTATTTATGGATTGAACGAATGCAATTGTACGAGATGAATAGTTAATTAACCAGTCTTCACCCAATTCGCCGTAACACGATCACTGTCATTCCTTTTCCACCGATTCGTTGTAGGAGATATAACAAAAATTAAAATTATGGTCAACCTTTCTAGAAAATTGAAAAAAATTACACCAGTGAGAGGGCGGACCGACTTTCTCGCGCGAGCAGCTCAGCATTATAAGAGTCCATGATGGCACATTGAAAGAGCAATCGATTTGTGATTCAGACTTAGTCAGAGTTGAACTTATTAAATAGTGAGAGCCACTCTTCGTCTTTCTTTCTTTCGAATTTCTAAGTAAATTATAATATTTATCACTACGTTATTATGCAGTTTCAAGTTGCAAGTTGGTATTATTGACTATAATTTTGATTTTGACTTAGTCACAGTTAAATTATTAAATAGGAGTGAATATTGGATGACATGATATTAAATTAGACCATGATGCACATTGAAATCGATTTGTGATTCAGACTTTGTCACAGTTAAAATTATTAAATAGTGACAGAACTTCTCGTCTTTCTGTCTAATTTCTACGTAAATTATAATCTTTGGTAATCTATATATATAGATATTTTAAATTTAAGGTATGTAATTTGTTTTATAGGAAAATATTAATTTATTAATTTGAAATTTAAAAAAAGTTTGGTATATTTTAAAACTTTAGTTCAGGTTGTTATTTATGGAAAAAAATAAATCATGTCTTATTGTTAAGATAAAAACTATTTTAGATACATAGAATAAAGGTAAAATTATTAAATAGTGACAGAACTTCTCGTCTTTCTGTCTAATTTCTACGTAAATTATGATCTTTAACACTAGGTTATTATCTAGTTTCAGGTTGCAAGTTGGTTATATATATATATATTAAATTTAAGGTATGTAATTTGTTTTATAGGAAAATATTAATCTATTAATTTAAAATTTGGAAAAAGTTTGGTATATTTTAAAATTTTAGTTCAAGTTGTTATTTATGGAAAAAAATAAATCATGTCTTAATGTTAAGATAAAAACTATTTTAGATAGATAGAATAAAGGTAAAAAAGTATGTATAATATTTATGAAAGGAAATCATTAAATATCTTTAGTCATTTGTAGTAAATTTTCATTTTATGTATCTATTAGAAATGCAATCACCAATGCAGGTATTCAATTGGAATATGTTGATTATTTTTGCTCTTTGATATAAAATCAGTAGACTGCAGTATGTATCAACAGGGTTTGTTATTGGGCCATTGGGAGCCTTTTCCTTTGTTCCAAAAATTTGCTATTGCACATTTTAACCACGACCATGTAGGACATGCAGATGATCTGGCTAGTGCAATATCAACACCACATCATAAGGCTAAAATCTATGCTAACCATTTAAATATTGCAAATTTTCTAGAACAACATGTGATTGTGAGGACATGAATAGGTATATTTATAGTGACTTGGAGGAACATGCAATTGGATAGTTCTCTACAAAAAAGATGAGGTGAAGCTCAAAGTAATTTGTAATTATTTAAAATGTGTTTTTGTTATATAAAGACATTTTTTAACTTTATAAAAATAATACAATTTAAATATGTGATTTTAATCAATATTTAACACTTAAAAGAAAAAAACTAAGATTTTAAATTTTATTATAAATTTATATTTATATAAAGTGATTTTTTTTATAAATATATTAAATTGTTTTTAAGATATAAAAAATATATTATTATTTTAAATTATGTTTGTATTTAGAGGGGAGTCATATCATTATTCTCAATTATATTCAACATTAAATGAAATCAACAATGTTGACTTTAATAAAAAATGTTATGCATTTTTTTTTGTTATGAGGCTAAATCTAGTTTGGGGCTAGCTTATTTATTGGATGGAACTAGTCTATGCTTATCACTAATATTGAATGCCCTTTCGGAATGGGGGGCTAGCTTATTTATTGGATGGAATTAGTCTATGCTTATCACTAAGATTGAATACCCTTTGGGAATGGGGGGCTAACTCATTTATTGGATGGAACTAGTTTATGCTTGTCACTAAGATTGAATGCCCCTTGGGAAGTGACAATTCCCCTTAGGAAGTTTAATTCCCCCAAAGTGACTTCCATCCTCAACCCCTCCCCATAAACTTTGAATCTGTAACTTGATAAGGATTAAACCCCACACAAACCCAATGGTTTACAACTCAAGTGTTAATAATATTATTAATAATAATAATGGGGTAAATAAAAATGAGAAGTTTTGTATAATTAGTAATATTAAATTATTTAATATAATTGTAACTTGATTTATGAAATTTTAAGTGAAAATAACTAAATTAAGTTTATAATTTATTGTAAATCTAAATTTACATTGAAGTAAGCCATTTTCAAGTTTTTAATCATATAATTTTATTTGTTTAATATTTTTATTATTATTAATAGTTTTTATAATGGTGATAAGTACTATGTTACTTCATTTTTTACATTAATAAATATATTTTTAAAATTAACAAATACATTTTATTTAAGAGTATTAATAAGGTAAAATTTGACTAGTAAAACTAAAGAAAACAATATGATGTTTTTCCTTCTTGTTGGTGTAATCATGTTATCATGATTTTTGAGCTCAAGTGTGGCTTTTATTTGATAATTTAAGTTTTTCTCGATTTGATCATTTTGAAGTTTTGTCAAGTTATCCAAATTATGGTATTATCTGAAAGAAATTTGTATATTGATTTTGGTCAGTTGAGTTATAGTTGTTTTGACTAAATAAAATTCATTCTTTGATTTGTCAAATTCATTATCCTAGTGTCAAGATGTATACTTTAATAGTCAAATCAATGGTTTTTTGATCTCCTATTATAATTTTTATTGAAGTGAATTGATTTTTAAGCCTAATCCTTTGAATGCTATTATTGAAAACTTATAATATGGTGATATGAGAATGTCTTGTTTCCAAAATATAAATGGAAATAGTAGAACTCATTTCATTTAGGTATTTTGTTCCTTTTATGAAATACTAATGAATTATGGACACTAAATTTGTTATGAAGCTAATATAAAAATCCTATGCAATATGAGATACATGAATAATGTTGATTATCATAGTTTTGTGTCTAATTCATAATTCATAATGTTTTTTTTGTTGTTTACAAACCATCTCATCACTTACATTATATTTTCCACTTGATTTTAAATATTTTTCATTCAAAGTGGATTTTTTTCCTGAAAATCATTTATATTCATGATTTTTGAAATGTGTGTTTTATGAATGCCCAAGAAAATTTCCTTTTGGAGTTCTTCAACATTAGAAAGGATGTTTCTTTTAATTAATGTTTAATGTTTAGTATTAAAAGTATAATCATATAACTAACACAATCACATTTACCAATGTGGTTGATATACGCCGATAGGTGTATGTGAAATAGATTTACAACCACATTCACCAATGTGGTTGATATACGTTGATAGGCCTATATCCACCACCCACCACATATATTTTACCAAAATAAATAATATTATATTTAAGAATATAACTATCAATATATTTTATATATTTACTTATAATATATTAATAATGTTAACTATATGCATACTATATATTAAACTAAAATATATATAAACTATATACATACTAAATAGTAAACTAATATATATATATATATATATATATATATATATATATATATATATATATATATATATATATATATATATATATATATATATATATATATATATATATATATATATATATATATATATATATATATATATATATATAATCTCAAACTATACTATAATTCAAATATAACATAATAGTATTTTATTATTATTTATAATGAGTATATATCTCTTACCAATATCTCAAGGGATTATTAATATTATAAACCAAAAGAACTAATAAATTCAAGGGTTTAATATTATAAACCCAAGGAATTGGTGAACCCAAGGGAAAAATATTAAAAACCTAAGAGATCAAGCAGCCCAAGGGATCCATATTAAAAACAGAAGAGATTAATAAAGCCTAAGAATTAATATTTGAAATATAAATGAATGATAGACTCACATTATTATTAATATTATAAATCTAGAGAACATTCAACCTTAGGGATTTTTAATATTATAAACCCAATGAATTAATAAACCAAAGGATCAATAAACCCAATTGAATGATATTAAAAACACAAGAAAATAATAAACCCAAGGGATTAATACTAAAAAACAAAGGGTTTATAAACCTAATTGAATAATATTAAACCTAAGAGATTAATATTATAAACCCTTAAGTATATAAATCCTTAGATAAAATACTATAAACCGTGAAATAAACATTAATATTTTAAACTGAAGGGATTAATAAACCCAATGGATTAAATGATAAACCAAAGGAATTATTAATATTAGAAAGTTAAGGAACAAATAAATTGAAGATTTAACATTATAAACATAAGAAATTAGTAAACTTAACGGGAAAATATTGTAAAACCACAGGATAAATATTAATATTATAAAAAAAAAGAAATTAATAAACTCTAAGAAGTAATATTTTTAACTCAAGAGATTAATAAACCATAAGAATTAATATTTTAAACTCAAAACCTAAGAATCAATATTTTAAACTCAAATATTAATAAAACCAAGGGATTTCCTGTGGAAACAGATTTTGGATTATGAGAACACTGCCTTTAGCTGCCACCACTGTCACCAAACAGGTCACCTTTGGAATTCCTGCCCCACGTTCCTTGCCCAAAAAAAGGAAAACAAACTCAAACCAAAATCCAAAAGATGGATACCATGTTATCCACCCCCCGTGGATGACATTGAGTCCTTGAGTTTAGATGAGGAGGAGTTAGATGCAGAAATGGAGCATGCAAAATAGACAAAATATTCGTCCTCCACTGTCCCTGAGGGACCCCCAGCCACGGTGATATCTCAAAAATGCACTCATGAGTCATCCTCTTCCGATACGGATAAGGAGACTCCTCCCACAGTCAACAACAGTCTACAAGTGGTTCTTGCCCATCCTGTTAGGTCCCTATATTACTAGTTTAGTCCCTTATTTTTATTAGTATAGCCCCCCTTATTGTTATTGTTGTACCCCTGTAACCCCAATATTGTTATTATTGTGCCCTTAAATTATTATTGTTAGGCAGCTAGGATTATATATTGTGGCCCCATGAACTCCTATATATAGAAGGAGGTTTTATTCATCTGTAGCATCCAAGAATTGTTCATTTATGTAATGTATTGGAGGTTTCCACCTCGAAGTGGCTGATTTCTAAGGCATTGATCTCTCTTTTATTCTATTTTTGGAGCTGGTTTCACAACATTTGGTATCAGAGCTTTGGATTCTAGGGTTTCACTGCTCCAAACAGGTCATCGTGGATTTTTTGCTATAACATTTTTTTTAATGAAGATTCAAAAGATGAAATTTTTAAAGCGTGAAGAAAGAATCCCGAGGAACACCATCGCAAAATTTCAGAGCTTGGTTCGAAATATTTTCGGAGATATGATCTATGGAAGTTAGGGATTTTTGCAGGCTCCTGAATTTAACCTAAACAGTTCATCGCGGAATTTTCTCTATAGATTTTTTTCTACGAGGTTTCAGAAGCTGTAATTTTCACAGAGTGAAGCCGAAATCCTGAGGAACTTCGTGGATAAAATTTAGAGATTGATTCAGATTATTTTTGGGAGGTAGGATTTGTGGAAGTTAGGGATTTTTCAGGCTCCAAAATTTCATCTCAAAGAGGTAATCATGAGAAAATATGCATAAATATCTCTCTAAGCATTGGATTGGAATTCTGTAAAGAGTGGCCATAAGTACACAGAATGCAGTTTCCTTTCTATCAATTTTAGAGCCGAAGGAGGAAACAATGACACGTGGCAAGTTGTACAAGTTCGCTCTACTGAACGAGTCCATAACTAGGTCATTGTGGGAGATTGGACATAACTTTGTCTTGAAGAATCAAAATCAGGTCAGACCTGTGGCATTCGAAAGAGACTTCAGAGGGCTACCTCAGGGAAAAATTGCAGATATTGAAGATCTGAAATCACAGAGATAACTCAGTTTCAATATCGAGCTCCTCAAAATCAAGAAAAAGGTTTGTATTTTTTTTCCAAATTGCATAAGTCTTGTGTAAAAATCAGTTTGAAGTGATTCCAAGAGCCTATTGAGCATATATCTCAGTATTGGGTTCTAAAATGCCTCCTAAAAAGAACTCAACACCCATTAAGCCCTCATAATACTCTACTATGACTCATGGAGATGAAGAATTGCAACATGATGTATCAAAATTACAAGAGCAAGTGTACCAAATTTCACTCTCACAAAGAGAAACAAAAAATGAAATAGAAGTTTTGAAGAAAGGCATGGAAGCGAAGATGGATTATTTGAAGAAAAGCGTGGAAGCTAATATGGATGACGTGGAAGCTAAGATGGAGGACATGGAAGAAAAAATGAAAGACAACATGGAAAACATGAAGAATGATCTAAAAGAAGACATGGAAGGTTTGACAAAGTTGATACAAGAAATGGTTCCTATTGGCAAAAAGATAATAGAAGATGTTAGGGTCCTATAAATATAGGATTCATAAATTTGAATTGACTTTGATAGTCTTGTAAATATGTACATACCTTGCTTTCTGCAAGTTGTTTTCCCATATTTTGAAAAAATGAAAAATAATAAAAAAATCAAAAAGAGGGTAAAAAATCTTAAAAGAAAGATCAAAGGACTTAAAAATAATATAGACCCCAAAAGAAAAAAGAGATAAAATAATACCTGAAAGTGAGCAAGTCCAAATGTCACTAATTTTATTTTTACTGCAAGAATAATGATTATGTGCAGAGTGTCAATAAATGCCATAATCCATGATAAGTTAAATTGTTTAATCTTAACTTTTCATGTTTTCAATTTCATGTTTTAGATAGTGAATAAAGATTTGTAAAACAGTTTAAGCTTGACAAATCAATAGACAGGTAGAGAATAATGAGGAACTCAATAGCTTAATTTGAGCCCTCGGATGAAATAAGGTAGATTTAGATAGTTTTATGCTTTGAAAGAAAATGTTTTAAGGTTGCAAGTCTAAATGCACCTACAAAATGAAGGAAAAATGTTAGAGATAAATATGGGTAGATAGAAAGAAGTTGAGAAATCATGTAAATAATACATCATCGGGCAGAATCACTAATTTCCCCTC